>JAEIIG010032534.1:0-22731 GCA_018904695.1 Drosophila parvula | reverse complement strand
GCTTAGTAAATTTAGACCAGACTATATGAACGTACTTTTAACAAGAATTCAATAAAATATAATATTAATGGAATTTTGATTCTTTAAAGCACTTAGGGCCAGTTTCCACCCTCACTGTGAAGATGCCTGTCCGATAAAGATAACCACCAGATAAACTTATACTAAAAGCAAATCGATTTTCTACGCTCTTAAAATTTATCGGAATGTAAAAGAATAGCAGACACATAATTATACCCAATTGTGAGAGTTAGTTAGGTTTATTTTACAAATATTCTTTTAAGAATGCAATATATTATCCCTTCAAGACTACTTATTAAACTTAAAGGACGTAGGGCCAGTTTCCACCCTCACTGTCAAGGTGCCGATAAAGATAACCACCAGATCAACTCTTCACATTTATCGGAATGTACAAGAATAACAGGGTTCTGTTATTTATCATAATTACACATAATTATGCCCTATTCTGACAGGGAGGATAGTTAGTTAGTTATATTTAACAAATATTCTTCAGATAAAACAATATATTCTCCCTTTAAAACTCCTTATTACGCTTAATAATAAATAGATAACAATTATTAGTAATTATATTAGTCGTTAAATGTCTGACATTTCGTATAAAATGCATTTCATTTGAATTAAATTCATATTCTTATTCATTTTATTTAAATTATGAATTAAAATAATGAATTAAACAAGTTGTTTATTATCGGATACTACGAGGTAGTTGCGAGTTGCAATGGCACGATCTCAGCGCTCTCCGCTCTATATAAGTCCGTCTGTATTTTCTTTTGTCGGGTGGATTTTAATGCCCGACCCGATGACAAATTAATAATAACTTGTATCGTAAATTAGTCGGGGGGGATTCGGATTCGGAATGTCAGACATAAGACCATCAGACCATCGCACCATCGGATCTTCAGACAGTTGGGGATTGGATGTTGTGCAAAATTGTGTGTTTGCTTTGGCACATGACAATGTCGCCCCATCATCGCCGTCTCGGAGCGTCTCAGAGCGTCTCGGAGTCCCTGGCAGGTGGTAATCCCCATTTCTTATTTTTTCTTATTCGCCGGAGGTGAGAGTTCAGCTTGTTTAGTGGGCGCCCAACTGGCGGCTGTCCGTCAATTGCTTAAAAAATATATAATTCTATGACTGGGGGCTTAATGCGGCCAGTATCGAGTTTAATTCTTTATATTTATTCTACTTATTCTACATGGTCGTCTCCATCGAAGGCGATTTTTCCACTCACGAATATTTTTCCACATGCGCCGCGGATCGTGCCTCGTAGTTTGCATTTATTTGGGGGAAATTGTTTTCCATTTAAATTTTGGTGGGGCTGCAACTGCCGTATGAATTCCAAACTATTCGCCAATGTCGCTGGCATTTGGCTCTAATTGGTCCAAACAACATCTGCGGCATATTCTATCGTCTAATGACGGCAATCGTTACAATGGTGGCCAAAAAACTAAAGCCTTGCAATGTCTTTACTTTCTATTTAATGGCTGTAAGTGTAAGTCAGCTCCTGTAGTTATTTTTTCTATTAAAAAAAAATAGTTAGCAAGAAATCTGCTCCAATTGGAACTTCCCCTACAAACAAATAACCTTTCTCTTAGCAAATATATTAAGGAAATATTTAAAAAATTAATACGTTAAAGATAGATTCTATTAGTTCGACCGTCGGTGTGCTGGGGGGAATAAATCTGTTGCCACGCCTTGCCGGAAGCCAAATGATGCGTTTGATTCGCGTTGGCCTCCATCGGCCGCATCTGCCCTTTTGTGTACACAATCGCCAATTGCATTTCCCTGACGACAGCCCGAACGAGGAAGAGAAACGTCGACCCAGACCACAGCAGAAGGGTGGCACTCCCGCCCCCACGATCCGACATTTTCCGCCCGATCTTCTCCTCCGATTTTCCCCCAGAGCTCGCCCCCAGCTGCATTATGTGCGTGTGTGGAAAGCCATTTGGCACGCGTTCAAATCGCCGCAAAAGCATCGCATAAATGCAACTGCAACGGAGGCAACAATCAAAGGGAAAGCCCCGAGGAGAAGTCAAGTGAAAGCCACAGTAATCTGCAAAGAATCTGCCGAAGAATTCTACGCAGGGCAGACTCCAGGCACAGTGAGTTAGTTGTGACAAGAAATGTATCTTGTACTCTTAAGAAGATATTTACTATATCCAAAGAAGAAAGTTTAGAAGGAGATGTATTAAAAACTAATCATATTCTTATATTAATTTTAGTAGATTAGTAGATTTAAATTCCAATTGATTCCCCCGCATAAATTGGACTCAGAGCAGTGTGCAAGGAAATCGCCTAGGAAGTGTCTGATCCCCATCTGATCCAATCTGTCACTCCCCCAAGCGACGCCGTCCGTCTATATTTTTTCTGATGCCCGAGGGGAGGCCAAAAATACGCGCCCGTAAGTCAAATATAAACAGATCCCACTCCACGGACCTTTGGTCAAATACCCTATGTTCCCTACTCCCAGCTAGCAGTTCCCAGTTCCCAGTTCCCAGTTCCCAGCTCCCAGTTCCCAGCTCCCGATTCCCAGCTCCCATTCGCTTTAGCATATCCATGGCTTTTTGTTTCAGCAATTCCCTGGCATCTGGCCAGAAATATTATTTCACTTTTATGTTTGTCTGCGCCTTTTCAATAAATATCTAGACGCGCCGGTCGGCGAAATATGGATGGAAAGGAGGGAAGTCGGCCCCCGTACCGGCTATATAGTGGCGAAGAGGAAGAGATGCCAATTTTTGACATATCGGAGGGAAATGCCCGATCGATCGAATGGAAGCAATGGAAATTGATGGCTGCAGCAGGTCTTTCGGTTTTTATGGCTGCATTGTCCAAGTTAATGACTGATCTGGCCATTAGTTGATGGCCGATCCCCGCGGACACCAACCCCACCTTCCTCTCCGTCTTCCGCGTACTCTATAGTAAGTCTATAATGACCGAAGACGGATTCTCTAGTGGGATTTATGGTAATTGGGCCAGGTGCTGTTGACCATTCGAATTTTATGGGTTTTCTCTTCAAAGCCTTGGGATTGTTTCAATCATGTGAGGTATTTGTACACAGGGAAAAATTGATATAGTACGGTTCAAGTGCTTAATATTGTAGGAGAATAACGAGAATTCTTCCTTTTTTTTAAGGAATTTCCTTGTTTATATTATACGTATATATATTTTTATATAAGTAAGGGAAACTGTTAATAAAGACATAGTAAAATAATTATTGATTTAGTTCAGACTCAAAAATAGGTAAGAAAAACTTCTTCATTATATATTTCTTGGTATTTATCGTTTTTAATAGACCTCCTCCTCCCCCCTGCTATTCCGCTCTGAAATCAATGATCCACGATAGTCGGCTTTATACATATTTTTTTTTGTTTTCCTTTCCTTATTAATAAATCGTGCTACGAAAATTGGGGGAAAGTGTAAATTATAGAAACGCGTCTACGCGTCATTAAGCAGGGAGAATACCATGATAAATGTATTTATAGGAATTTGGGTGACTAGAACGTCTCTATAATCGCTCTGTGACACTAACCGAGAAACGCTCCCCGCCCGACAAAGTGTGATAAAAATATACATTTAATATTTGTACATTGTTAGCGGGAAGATATATTGTGTAATCGTCGCCGGAGCTGCGCCGCATCCATCTATATATGAGAGACTAGATCTATATTTACCTATATACGCCATATGGGCGGCGACGTCACCGATCAGCGAGGGGAGCGCAAACTGTTAGAGGGCGGAGGGGGAATGGAAAATGGCATCCATGACACAATCAATCTCCTTTAAGCGGTGCCAGCAATTAGCGATGACAGTTTGGCTATAGATCAGGTGGGACCGGGGGGGAGGACGGAAGCCAGCTCCAAGGAGGAACTGTGCACAGCAATTAAAAATATGTAGATGTTCCTCTCTAAGAACTATCACTAGAAAAGTGTCTAAGAACTACTAACTAATTCAATCATAAAAGAAAGCTAACTCCAGGCTGTGCGCAGCAATTAAAAATATAGATATTCCTCTCTAAGAACTATCACTAGAAAAGTGTCTAAGAACTACTAACTAATTCAATCAAAAAGAAAGCTAACTCCAGGCTGTCGAAGCTTGTATTAGGGTTCTTCATCAATGAACTTATTATATTAGGGAATAGCAGCATCAGAACTTACTAATTACACCACAAAAAAAAGGTTTTTAATTATAAATATAGTAATTTGCTTTAATGGGGATTTCAAAAAGGCATTTCTATTCAAAGTTCCTATTTTCTCACTACAAATAGACCGCCTTTTCCACTTTCTTTGCCAATCCTGAGTGAAATTTTCGTTAGCGCCTCGGCTCACTTTATGATCCCATCGATTGCCGATCAATCACTCGCTGCCTTCGCCCCGCTCCCACTCGTTCTCGCTCTCGCCTTCGCCGGCCATCTCGCTCTGACATCGCCTACGTCACAGCCGAACTATCTTTGAGATACAAGGCCACTCCAATCACTAGCAACAATAACAAAGCTAAGCACACACAAAATACTTAAACATTTTCATTTGGCTCACAAAAGGCCAAAACCGCAAAGCAAAGAAATGAAAAAAAAAAAAAAGAAAAGCAACGAAAGAAAAAAAAAACAACAGAATATTGAGAAAAAAAAGTGGAGCAAATATTTGGAAATTGAAAAGCAAAACGTATCTATGTATAGAGGGCGATGTATCTCAATGGGACGCTCGGCCAGTGAGAAATCGCTTAATTACTTAATCCATCAAATCATTCAACGCCCCCAAGCATAGCGATAAACTGATCTATGGCCGATTTCGATTATCCGCGCAGGCGTAACGTTCAGAGTGGGTGAGTTATCGGATTTATTTATTTATTTAATTTTATTTTAAGGCAATTAGGTTTAATTACTTTACTGACCACGCATACGGCGGTTAATTTCATCAAATATATTTATATTTCATAGACAGTTTGATTGGACGCCTATCTGAACCATCAAGATAATAATAATAATAATAATAATATATTTCCTGATTTATTTTCTACAAATAACCGATATCTTCGCGACTTAAGAAAGCCTTGCCTAGTTTAGGTAGAGAAGATTTTAGAAATCATGCCGATAAATTCGATAAACTCGATAAATACGATTTCTGCAACACTGGAACGCTTTGGGTTCGCTGCTCACCTGAAAGAAGAGGCAGAAGCAAACCCACTGGTAGTACTTGTAGTGCTTCTTGTCCGCCGGATCGCCGTCGGAGTTGCCGATGCCCGGATAGGGCACCGACACGCCCTGCTTCTTGAGAAAGAGGCTCTTGAGCGTGTAGGTGGACTGGATCCAGCAGTACGTGTTGAGCACATCCTCTGGAATATCTTTGGTGTGAACGCAATCGATCGGATTGCCCACGTACTGGCGTGTGGTTATAATTAGCGAGAATGACATCAGAATCATCACAGTTATTGAGTAGTGCAGGCGGAATACTATCGAATCTGTTTTAACGTGACTGACCTTTACAAGGTTTTTCAATCCACGAAATATATCTAACATGGTTTGTCGTCAGCGAGCTGGCAAGATCGGCGATGATTCTGTCTCGCTTTGCTTTGCTTGGCTATCGCTTGCTTGGTTATCGATAGTATCAGAGTCTGGCTATCGTACAGCTGTCGACCGATTGTGCTCCGATTTCCTTTCCGATGTCCTGCTTTCTCTTGCGCGGCAGGCCCATCATCGGCGCATCGGCTATTCGGGACTCGATCCGGAACCGGAGGCGGAGTCGGTTCCGCGGGTATTTCTGGCTCTGGATATTCCTGCTCTCGCTCTCAAAATCCTTTGCTTGCGGCGTTATCGTTATCTTTATCGTTGTCACAGAGCTGGGCATCTTTGGGTCCTTTGCGCCGCTCCCCTTAATCGCCTAACCCTCTGTTGAACATTGGCAACTTGGTTTCTTGGTTTCCGCTTTGACTTTGGTATGTGTTTGGTTGTCTTTTGTTTTCCTTTTCTTTGTTTTTCTTGGTATTTGTGTTCAGCATCAACTGCATTTGATTATAATTAATAATTAACGATTAACAACGACAAATCGTTCACACTGCCCGCACTTTTCTATATTTTCACAAGGACACACAGAACATACTTCTTGGCAAATGTTCATATCAATATTTTTACTCAGTTTTGTTGTTTATTGAATGTTTTAGTTACTTTAATCATTAATCATGGCTATCAATTTGTTTTAAATTAAGTCTTTACTTATATTTATACAAAAAGAAAGGGCTTTCTGAAGGGAACTATCTTATTTGTTAAGTATCCTGGTGTTTGGTAATATTTAATTAATGCAGGATACTCTCCCCTGCTTGGTTTTTTAATTAGTCTGCATTAACATAGGGTATTCCGACTTGCCAAACTAAGTTTCCTCTCCCGTATAGAACTCTTCCCATTGATTTTTATTTTTAGTTACTTTTGTACTGTTTAGTGATAAGTATTTTCATACCCCAACTTGCGGCATTTAATTTTCGTTTTTTTTTTTTGGCTGAGCAAAATGTTTCCATCATTGTGATTCCGGAATATTTCGTTTCTATGCTGGCCAGCTTTGAAAATTGCGCAAAAACAAAAATAAAAACAAATAAAAAACGCTTCAAGCATATAAATAAAATGTGGCATCAAATGGCCGTCCCGGTCCCCCTCGCATATGTTAATAAACTTATGCTGACTGACGTAGAGAAGAAAAAGAACAACAGTTTCCAAATGAACTGTAAATTTTAAAATTGCAATGTTTATAAACAAACTTTCCCGCCGAGTTGCCGATAATAAAATCAAAACAACAGCGAAAGCCGAAAACCTAAATTCAGTACAGAGAAATCCAAATACAGCGAAAAAATTGCGTATACGCACACGTGGCCCACAAAGTCAAAGGCGAAGGCTGCCCAGAGGTAGTCCCAGCTACAGCTACAGCTACAGCTACAGCCCCCAGGCCGGCACAGAATCCATGAGATCGAGATAGAGACATAGAGATACTAGTACCGTAGAGCCATAGTGATCGGACCAAGGCGAGCATCGTTAATCTATTTCGTAATCCAGCAGAGTTCAGTCCCAGATTTGTTTATAAAACACAAGAAAATCTCCGCAGGCTTCCTGCCTGCACTTGACATTTCAACGAAAATATTTCGTTGCTCGGCATTGTGAAATATGCCAGAAATGCTCTAAAGATAATAGCCAACGATCTGGTGGGCGCGGGGCGGGGACGGACAAAAGGTGAACCGGGGTAGGTAGGGAAAACCGGAGACTTTTCATTTGTTTTCCCCACCACCGCATGCCTATATAATTATCATCTGAATTTGTTTTGTGGACAAAGTATGAAAATGAGGCACGGCATTCCAAGAACCAAGGGGAAGTGACTAATTGGGATTTTCCCCGAGAAAACAGAGCGGGGAAAAATCTGTTTCTGCTCGGATACAACAGTACTATATAGTAGTCGTTAAATTTAACAACACTCGATCGGCTCGAGTTGAGTTCACTTTCGAATGCAGCCAGCGGAGAATGCTAACAAAAACATATTCCGCCGATCAAAAGATCACTTTGAAGTCGGCGGCATCAGAATTCCAATTTCGATTCGAATCGAAAACGAAATCGATTTGAATTCAATATTTTCAAAGACAATACGAAGAAGATGCCCCAAGAAGTTGCTTTCGGGCAGCTGCTTCGCCTTTCCTTAGATAACTGAACAGTGTCATTGCCAATAAATGATGTGGCATGTATTTCATAATTATTGATATTTTCATCTATAGACTGCTGCGATTTAAGCCAGAAACATTCAAATCCCTGGCTTATTTTTGCCCTAGTTTTTGTCTATATGCTCATATAGATGATATGTGGACTTAATGTATCAGAAAGCTGCGGCTTGCAGATTTCATCATGTCTTGGAGAATGTGTGCAATGGAATTAGGAAGGGAATTACACAGAAACTATTGCCACAGCCTGAATGATTTTAATGTGGGAAGAAAAGCCCCTTTTGACATGAGTAAGCCAATAAAATATCATCAATTAATCAGAAGACATATGACACAGCTGACTATCTATATTTTATAGATACAAAACCTGATCCTACAGATATTATCTGCATTAAATAGAGTCAGTCAGTTAACCTCTTCCTATTATTAAGGTAAGAATTTCTATCCAGCGATGGAAATGAAAGAAAATACCTTTATAAGCGCCCATTCAGTTATTTCCCAATCCATTCACCTCTGACGGATATATTCTGTTCCATTGATTAACACTGAGTGTATGCTTTATAAAACAAAAACAAAAGTAACTAAAATAAACAACGGGCAGCCCAAACTTAATATATCATTTTCAAATATGTGTGAATGATATGAGGGAACAACAAATTCGTGATATATGTATAAAAATAAGAGCTTTGTATACGCAAAAACTGATTTTTTTTTGTTCCCGATTTTCCTGGCGCTTGGAAAATGGGAGATTGGAAATGGGAAGTGGGAGATCGAGGTCTATATGCCGTCCGTACCGCACACATCACCGACATGCATTAATATTGGCAAATGTTAATTGTAAAATTTTGTGCGGGATCGCTTTTCTGTTGCCTTTTTTTTTTTGGTTTTTTGGTTTGGGCACAACACATGGCCCCCGAATTCGCAGTTGGTTTATTTACTTTGTAAAAGTTAATTATGATGAAGCGGTGGCCTGCACACAGCCCCTACAATACTATATATATATAAAAATATATATGTATATATACGTATATTATATATATATCTATGGCCATATCTATATACATAAATATACATTTTGCGGGCATGTGGCTTCCTACTATATGTTGTGATCCCGCAATGCAGTCAATGATCTTTCGTGGGTGTTGTGGAAATATAGAAAATTGCTGGGCTTTTTGTTTAACACTCGTTGTGGCATTACACTCGTTTCGCTGTTGTTATCGAACCGCAACCGCAACCGTTATCGGCTTAATCGGCGTTCATTTATGTACGTTATCGGTGTTGTCGCGCGGGACAAGCGCGGGTCACGTGTCCGACATGGTCGAGCATTTTTTTTGTTGTTGTTTAGGTAACCCCAGCACCTCACATTTTTCTATCGATCACGCACAGTCAAAAAAAAAAGGAAAAAGGTTTTGGCGGAGCCTCGCAAAGGTGATATTCCTCGGTGGGATTTTCGAGATTTCTTTCCAAGAGATCGGGCGGAGACACTTTGGACTTCGGAGCAGCAGGAGCAGGAAAAGACGCGCGCGTTCACTTCGCCAACGCAACAGACACTGGCCGGGAAACGGGAAAAGCCACTCGGAAAATGGCCACAGGCCACAGCTGACGGAGAGCCACAACGCGAGAGAGAGAGAGAGAGAGTGGGAAATTGGCAGCCAGAGAGACAGAGAGGCGAGAAAATTCGGAGAGCAGATCTCTGTGGGTGCCAACACAATATTTTGGGCGGCAGCAACACGTTCTCCGCTCGCGAGCCACGCACACTTCCGGTGGGGGGGCGGGAAAAGTCGCGGGGAAATGCTAGCCGGGCAGGGGAAGGGGTAATATGCAGAGAGGGGCGACTGGGAAGAAAATCGGAAAAATGTTTGCGATATAGAGGGGCGGCGAAGAAGCTGCATTCGCCGGCCATAAACAATGGCATGGTAGTTGCAACAATCTGTGGCCAGCCCCTAAAGCGTTAAACAAAAGGCCGAGTGCCCCCCCCCCCCCTTCTCCCCAAAAGACATGCCCCTGCCATACCGCACATCCAAGTTGGACGTCTCATCAAAACATTGCCTTGTCTGGTGGGACAAACTTCAAAATAAGTTCATATTTTAGGGTTATAACTTAGAGATTTCTTTGATCTTTCACTTAAATATAATTAGATAAATCTCAGGACATTGTATCTTATTATAAAATTCTATTTTCCTATCCTATTTTTTAAAATACATGTTGAAAGGATTTTATTTGAAATTGCAGGAAGGAAGTAATCAGTTAAATTATTAATTTTTCATATCATATACCTTAATAAGCCAGAATTCGATTTCTAAAATATACTTTACATTATAATCTAGTAACCTGCATTTATTAGTTAACTCGAAATATTTTTAATACATTTTTAATGCTATTTTTTTTGGCAATTTGAGAGCACTGTGCATTTGAGCAAACTATTTACATACTCGTATTTATTTCTCGCACGCTCGCGAATGGCGAAGAACTCACGAGATGACAACGAAGGAGGAGATGTGAGAATGGAGAAAGGAGAATGTGAGGGATAACGACGACAAGAACGAAAAGTATAGCGATGGCCCGACCAAGACCCGATATCCGATGATTTGAAGCGACATCGCTAGGAGTCTGAACTTCGAGCTGAAAATTCTTCGCGGCAAGGGATTGCAAAAGATGCACTCGAAATAAATTTGTGAGGATAAGGAAAATCACTAGCCTCTGGATTTAGTTTTGAAACTGATCACAGTCGGGGGTTAAATCTGCCTTTAACAATATCTTTTCTACTTGACTAATTAAATAACTCTCAAAGAAGATATAATATTTAGGGGCAGTATTGACTTCATACTTTCGAGGAATTCTTTTTGTAAATAATACAGAAATGTTTTAAGACCTTTTTTAAATTTTTTGCCAAATCAAAATATATTATTTAAGCACATTTCTCTCAGTGCCGGAGTGAAGGGTTTCCGCTCTGCATTGTTGTGATTTCCGCTCATTATTGCTGCAATCAGCCTGACGGAGCCGGAGCAGAGCTGAGCCCTTTGTCCTGTGTCCTGTGTCCTGTGGCAGGACATGTGACGTTGCGGCGGCCGGGCCGGGATTTATGCGTATTTTGATTCTTGCGCCTAGACATCATGCGGGGCATATCAATTGGAGTTTTATGGGGACTGAGACTGGAGCGGACTGAAGCTGGGTGGAAATAAAAAGCGTCTGACATATCCGCTGGCCGATTTGATTAAGTTGTCCCAGCGCGACCAGCTGCCTTCTGTAACTGGGCACAGTTGCGGCCAAATTGGTAGGCATTCTTCCTTACTAATAGAACCGAGTACAACATATCAACTTTAATAAAACAAAGGGTTCTTTCTCTAAGATTTACATAAAAACTGCTAAAGCTTCTTAGAGTTGTAGAAAAAGAGCAGCGTTTAAATTAGCAAAAAGAGTCAAGATAACTAGGTATCATTTAATAAATATAAATAATTAGTCTGTTTCCATTTTGTAGGCTTTATTGTGCTGACCATAGCTGTATATATCTGTGACTGGCCTCTGAATCCGGATCCGGATCTCATTCCGCGTCGGACAGCTGCCGCAAAATGTCGGAGACAGTTTATTTAGAAGGAAGTGCCGCAAATTGAGAATGGCAAATGGAGGCTGCGCCATCAAAATTCAATTGGTTTGGGGGACTACGTGAGTCGCCTTTCGTACTCAGCCGAATTTCCATCTCCGTCTTGAGAGACAATGGCGCGGAGCGGATCCCTCTGCATAATTCGGCCATTAGGCGATGTCCTCTCGTTTCTTGGCCCTGATTTCCCAGACGAAGACAATGTCCGGAAGGAAGGCCTCGCGACTCATTAATGCACACAAAAACATTACCCGGATGTGAAATGTGAAATGCATGGCACTCTGTTTTGTCGCCTCTTTTTTCTTCTTCTTCCGATTCGAAGATTTCCCCGATTTTCCGCCATTTGGGCCCAGCGCCAAATGTTGCATTAAAATCGCAGATGGTATTGCCGCCGCCGAAAACATGTTAATTACCACTTTTGGGCGAGGCCCTTCGAGAGGTGTGTGTTCGAGTGCCAAATATGATAGTTTATTTCACGGAAATGCGACCATTAAAGGCGTAAATTCGGAAATCTAACAGGGATTACCTTATATGTAGAATGAGGGACTCATTATATTTTATTTTATATATATTCAAGAATCTATCAACTTTAAGCCAAGAAAGACAACAATATGTTCAGGCTATAAGCCTTTAAATATTCTTATTGATATTCTCATATTCTCTAGGTTAGTCAGGTATTCCTTTAACTAACTTCCCATTAAACCTTAGATGATTCAAATAAGCTAATTATGACAGTTCTTAGCTTGTCAAAAGTTCTTCAGTAATCTGGAATATAATTTGGTATTAGTCCTGCCATAATTCACTATTAATTCGAGGGCCTTTACCAACTTCTTGACTGCTTGTAGAGTTTTGAATATTTTACGTTTTGGGGGCCAGTGGGTGGCATAACATCAACCGCAATAAAGGGAAATAAGATGTTCCCTGTTGGGAAATCTGCAGATATATATGATAATACTATATGTGCGCGATATCTCTGTAGAATCAGATACAAACGGATACAGCGGAGGTCCCATAAAACTTGTGGTTATTGGGCAGATAAAGATCTGGGGAGCCGCTATTTTTTCCCCCGCCACTTTCATGTAGTTTCTCGTTTCCGACAAACACTTTGATGGACTGCACGATGTTACGCCCCCGTGGACCCGGACCCGGGGATACCCTTACTCAAGCCCCCCTTTCGGCACTCCCCTGCAGCTCGTTATGATTTTATGATCGACAGGGAACCGCACACGCGGATTTTATGAGCGATGTCAAATGGTTGCGTCAGTTCTTGTTGCGATCGGAAAGAAATATGATTTGTAAGATTGGATATCAAAAACGCTTTAACGAGCTCGCCGATATATGTACATTCTTTTTCGCTTGTTTTTTTTTTTCTATTCCCTTGGGGCGGCAGGTGGGGAAGAAGTGTCGGAGGGAGCGGGTAGCGGGGTCTACGCACACTTGCCACATAAATTATAATTTTCTCAGCACCCTCAGAAGCAGCGGGAAGGCGGCGTAAATAAATAAAATTAATGGAAATATCAAGCACCCTGCGCATAAAATTGATAAAAGACGTTTGTATTAAGGGAATTCGGGGAGCATCGGAAAAAAAAGGGGAAAATGCAGGCCTCGCCCATAGGTTTGAGTTTAAATGGGGTCAAGCGATTGCATTCTCTATTTTTTCCTCCTGTTTTCTTTTTCTTCTCATTTTAACAAAAATAGCGCAGACGGAAAATATAATAACAGAGGAGCGCGTGGTGCTGGAAAAACTGGAGAAAGTGCGTCCGAAAATAGGTCTCGCTTCGTTTTCCGGTTGCTGCACGGCAGCAACATGCAACATGCAACGCCAACGATTGAGGCAACTGCAGCGTCTGTGCCGCATTAATGCGTCATCCCCACCATGTCCATTTCCATTTCCATCGCCAGATCATCAGAGTCCCGATTTTATGACTCTGTGAATGGCCTGGCTAACAAAAGAGACAACGCCTCGAAAAGTGCGAAAGGTCATTGTTGTTGCTGCTGTCGCTGGTGCAGCGGGAATTCCCCAAAGGAAGGCTAGACAGATTCTCGACCTGCCAGGCCCCAGCCCCATCCCATCTTTTTGACCAAAGGCATTCAAAATCAAATGTTTAATTAAAGAACCAGCCTCTCAAAATATCAAAGATATACAAAGACATAAAACCTTTTTTGATATAATTCTTTGAAAGTTAAAATCCATTTGAAACTCTAGTAGAAATAAGGAAATAATACAAATTGATTCGTTTGCTTTTTTTTAAATCGCTTTTACCATGTTTTAGTAACAAATCAGAGCTACTTGTTTATAAACAGTTTTCCCTAAAAGCTTGTCCACAGATTTCCCAAAGTTGCAAAGCTGCCAGCGCTTTTCCCAACGCTCAGTCCCGGAAAAGCTTTGGTTGGTGGTGCTCACTAAGCAACCGTAGGAAAAGTCAAATGAAAACACATTTCCCCAGTCGCTTTCACACAGTTCCAGTGCCACGGATGAAAGCTTTTTTAGCTTCCGCCGTTCAAGTGTGACTTGGGTGTTGAGGGAATAGAAAATAGCTTTCGGTACTTACCTGAAAAAATAGTGTAAACGCTACCCATTGATAATATTTTGTGTGCTTTATTGTTAGGGGGCCGCGGCCCTGTGAATTGTGAACTCCGGGAAAAGGCACCTCGGAACCTTGCTTCTTCATAAACGCATCGACCACTGTATACGTTGAGTGTATCCAACAATATGTGTTGAGAACATCTTCGGGAATGTCTCTGTAAGCGGAACAATCGAATTAATCGGATTAGTTTGGTGGCATTTATCGGGACAACTATCGGGTCGCTCACCTTGTGTGTACACAGTCTATGGGATTTCCTACGTACTGCCGCGTCGTCACAGCAATCGAGAATGTGATCAGTAATATAACCGTTGCGTTGGTGTGCAGGCGAAAAACAGGTGAATCGATTTTGACATGAGACACCTGTTGTCCGTCATCGAAGGTGTCATTATCGAAGGCGTGTTTTGTTTTTTTTTGTTGTGTTGTGATATATCGTGTTTCGATTTCGGTTTTATATCGAGCGGGGACGAAGAGAGAGAACATTATTATTGAAGGTCTTGGCAGGAGTTTAAGTTAAATAAGTTCAACGCAAAAGGGAACCAAAGAGTTAAACGAAAAACGGATGATGAGAGAAGTCTCTGGAACGCAAAACGTTTGCAATGTCTGTTCTGAATGGAATCGAGATCGTCGCTCTGGTGCTTTATCACATGGGGATATACTATATATCTGGTTATGTACATTCATATATGTATGGCTAGTTGTCGTTTTCAAACAGTTTCTGTTCCGCTTCAGAGGGGCCTTACAATTAGCTAACGCACTTATAAATTAACGGGTACCTCCACTCCTCCCTCAACCTGAATCCGTGTGGACATACGTGACATACTATATTATATGTACGTAGGCCTACACTGGTAGCAGTAATTTGGGGCTTATATTCATGTTGCAGGCGGAGTGTAGAGTGTTAAAATTACTGCGAAATAAATACAATTTGCTCTTTGTGGAAGTTCTCGAATTCATTTCGGGTTTTCTCTTATTTTTTTTTTTTTTGTCGGTTATTCTAGGCAGGTAAGTATAGTAAGGTGTCACAGCAATTGTGTCGACTTCCTCAGCTAGCATTGGCTTGCTTTCCTTTCTTCGATTAATACGAAACTCAAGAAATCAAAAAACTAAGTTTTATGTGTATGAGCCAGAGATAGAAGAGATAGATAGATAGATAGAGAGAGAGAGAGAGAGGGGTGTGAGAAAAACAAAGGTGATTGAACTGCTGGGAATGCAAATTTCGAGGTTCTTTTGCATTTGAAGGCGGCCACTGAGATGTTTATATGGAATATATATAGTAGTTTTCAGATCGGAATAGGTATTAGATGAGAGTGCTTTTCGAGAAGGAGAACTGACCAATTCTTGGCCGCCGTGATACATTTTCGAAAACCAATCAAAGTCCGCTGCAGATTTTGTTATCGAATTGGAATTGTTTTCTGATTGTAACGATGACCACTTAATCGATATTTTTCAAAATGTTATCGTTCGACTGACTGACTGTCTGACTGACTGACTGATTGACTGATTGATCGTCTTACTAGTTATGGCTGTAGTTGTAAATCAAAAGAAAACACAGAGTTGGGAGGCAGAGAGACCTGTGAAATTTCGATAATGGCTTAGTTCAGAATTTGAGAATTGAATCGGATTGAATTGAATTGAATGCAGATTGATTGGTTGAGTGGTTCAGTGAGTGGTATCGATTTGGATTTGGATTTGTTGTTCGTTTGTGGCGGCTTTAGCGAGGTGAGTTTCGTGAGCTGAGCTGTGGTGAGAGACATACTTTAAGAGGTGAATACTGAATACTGCATAGGTGAGCAGTGACAGTGACAGTGACAGTGATCTGTGATCAGTGATCAGTGGTCTGTGATCGTGGTGAGTTCATAACTTTGGTGCCACAGCCGCTAAGCTGCGCTTGGTGGTGAGTTGTGATCTGTGATCTGTGATCTGGGTGGTGGAGTGGTGGTGGTGGTTTTGGTGGCTTTGGTGGCTTTGGTGTGG
This sequence comes from Drosophila parvula, assembly GCA_018904695.1. NCBI lineage: Eukaryota > Metazoa > Arthropoda > Insecta > Diptera > Drosophilidae > Drosophila > Drosophila parvula. Next base: position 6,873 of record JAEIIG010032534.1, on the reverse strand, counting down.
GTGTCGAGTGGTGAAATTGAGAGCGCGAGAGCGAACGAAACAGAGATAGAGAGTGATCGAGTGAGTGAGCGTACAATATAGAAAATAATTGAATATATAAGTAGAATGTTAATTGAATTAGGTATTAATACGTGGTGAAAAATCTAGGTGAGTTTGAGATTGAATTGAATTATTTTGAATTGAATTGAGTTGAGTTGAATTGAATTGAATTGAATGTGGCGAAAATGTACGAGAACTGCTTATATAAGATGGTTGAAAATCGGTTTACGTTTAATCTAAGAAATCAAACACAATACACATGTTAGAGTGAGACAAACAGACATAGAGAGCGAGAGATACATATAATATATAGAGGTTTATATTTATATATTTTTATTACTGAGAGAGTGAGAGAGAGAGTGGTGTGTGTGGTAAAGAGAGACAGATAGCGCTGCAAAGCTGGGTTCAAGGCTTTTATCGGGTCTGATTTCGGTTTGGCTTGTAGTTTAGATTTAACACCAACATCAATTTATGATAGCCTAGATAGACGAATGCTTTAAGTTTTCAAATCACATATATTTAGCACACATCGATCGAAGCCATAACAATACTGTTGGGTTTATGTTTTTTTTCGGTTTAGCTCTAGTTTTTTTTAGCTTTACAATTCAGATTTAATTATAACAAGTACGGGCTTTAAGTGTTTCGTTCTGGCCAATTTTGAAACATAAAATCGTAAGAAGGTTCAATTACATTTGGGATAGAGCATACAGCTAGCTATAAGATATATAGAGATATAGAGATATGGTACGGATATAGTTTCATTTTGGTTTTGGTTTTGGTTAGATCTCTGTTGTTGTTTTTGTTACTGGATATTGTTGCTGTTGTTTCATTGGCTGTTGGTTTCTTTTTGTGTGTCCTTGGAGTCTGAAGTTTGTATCTTGTATCTTGTAGTTTGGAGTTTGGAGTTTGTAGTTTGGAGTTTGGAGTTTGGAGTTATTGGTTGCGGTTTATTTCTTGCTGGCTTCGGTTTACTTCTTGTTAAATATACTTAAAGCTGACAGAGATACATACATGTATATAGATATATAGAGTGTGGTTTATTATCTTGTAGTTTCTTTACTTTGATTTTGTTTTTTGTTTTTGGTTATGGTTACTTTTGCTTTTTTTTTTGCTTTGCTGGTTTCAGTTTGGTTTTTTTTCTTGCTTTTTGCATACTTTTTTTGTGGGTTGGGGCGGGTGAGAGTCGTGAGATTGCGTGAGACAGATAGACAGATTCGAGTGAGTTTGTTTGGTGAGCAAGTGATTGAGAGATATAGATATGGTGAGTTTATATAGTTTTCAGTCTTTTAGTTCAATTTTATTTTGATTTAGTTCTTGGCATTTATTTGTCTTCATTTAATATTTGCGTGTACCTATACAGAGAGAGAAAAATAGGGGTAGCTTTTGGACTTTTGAGTATTGGCAGCCGACGGAACGATTTACTTGGCCATTCCGCAGCAAGAGAGAGAGACAAATATAGGGTTCGGTTACAGACAGTGTGATTGTGAATTAACGTGACAGAGAGAGAGAGAGAGAGAGAGAGCGAGAAAGAGACAGATAGAGATACAGAACGGCGTGATATGTGAGAGACAGAGCGTGAGAGTGAAAAACTAATTTAATTTGAAGGTTTATCCCAGAAATCTCGGCAGTTTTTCGAGGCTTATTCCATATTCGAAAATAAATTATTAAAGAAATTATGATAAGATATAAAAATTGAATATAAACTAAAGCAAGTAGTTTGGGAAATTTATTTCATGCCTTTTTTTTCTCTGCTTCAATACTTATAAATATATATTTTGAATTGTATTTTAATTGAAATGATTATTTATAAAATATAATAAATAATGTTTCACTTTTAGTTTTTTCGTTGCCTACTTTCCGGCATGAGCAGAAACGAGATTCGAAACCTCTCGAGATTTCTGTGAAAGGATTTTAGTTAGGGATCAGGAAACGGTATCGGGGATCTTTACAGTGTGAGCTTTTTAAATTTTGCGTGTGATTCGTGTTCGGCTTTTCGGCTCTTTGGCAATTGCTAATTTTATGCTGATTCGTGATATTGGTGACTTTTGGTGAATCGTGACTCGTGACTTTAGTGATTTTGGTGAACTCGTGATCGTGACTTTGGTGTTGGTTCGTGTCCTGTGCTTTTGGCATGTTGCACTTTTAGCTTATTTCTTTTTTTTTTTTGCGTATAAATTGCTTAATTATTTTTTTTTTTTTTTTTTTGTTTGCACTAAGATCTTTACTCATTGAATATTAGCTGTTGTTTCTTGTGGTGGTTTTGGTGAGAGAGGCAGAGGCAGATTTCTGTATAACGTTCATCACAATTGGCACAATATATAGTTGTTGTTTCTTTCTTTCTTTTTTTTTTTTGGTTTCGGTTAGCGTGAGTTTGGTTTGGGATGATGGGTCCAAATTGGCAGAGCTTTTACATTCAAGTTAGCAGAGGTCAATCGTTAAAGGGTTTCAATTTATATGTGAGGCTTTTACTTTTGAATTTTTTTTTGTGGTTCATGGACACTTTCCGGGGTCACACACTAGGCAAAAAAATGTGTCCTGTCTCAACGACAGAGACAGAGACGGTGGTGGGGAGACACAGAGAGAGAGAGAGAGTAGAGAGAAAGAGAGAGCGAGAGAAAGTGGGGCTGGTGAGAGAGAGAGACAGATAGAGGCTGCGAAAAGAGATAGATAGATAGAGCGATGATCGTTGGAAGGCGTAAATCAAAATGTAACGAAAACCATAAAGCGAAAGTGTCTACGTAACGAAATCGAAACGAGCAACGAAAAATGGGACTCGAAGTGAAAGGCGCGCACGCATAAAACAGAAACAGGCCAGGGGGCGATGGTCTTCCGCTAAGTACAGTGCGCTCCATATGGGTAAAGCCCTTCGAACCCAACCTAAACCCACATTACCTCATCTAAATATGCTCTAATAATATTATTTTACTACTAACTAATTACTAATTTAACGCTTTTTTCAGGTAGCTCTGGTAGCTAGCTGGTCTTTTCTTTGTCGAAGGCCAATCAAATACTTGGTTCGAAACCTAAGCTGGACACTACTTCATTGTTCCGCAATCAGTTCAAAATTTGCGCTTACACCCCGTCGTTTTCTATGGCCTTTGTGCGATGCCCTCCAATAGAATTGTCTATTGTTTGATTTCGAGTTCCAGCATTTCGGTGTCGGAAATCCCCAAAAGCCGACTTACGCCCCCCGGCACGCACTGTTCGATGGCGATCCGCCCCGATCCCCCCGATCCCCCGGAGCCGGCAATCCTTTGACCAACCCAATCTGGCCGAGTGCACCCTTGGGTTATAATGAAATTCAGCCCAAGTGGATGAACAATGACTGCTCCCCCAGCAGCCGCCGTGTGCCGAATGCGGCGAGTGTGTGGAGTGTGTAAGTAGCATGTGTAATAAGTATCATGTGCGCTGGACTGACTTACTCAGGGCTTATTAACGAAATGGTGGAGGGGGCAGGGCAGGGCAGAAGACGCAGCTCTTCGCAGCGCCTCCATCCTCGGCCCCAACCCCATCCCCTGACTGCTGCCCGACTGACTGACTTATGCCCAGTAACCATAACAATGAATTTTATGCCCAGCTACCCTTGGCTCCTCAGTCCCCATTCTCCTATGGCGAAACCCCCTTTTTCCTACTGGTAACTGCCACTGACTGCCGACTGTTAGTGCCACTGCCAATGCACGGCGGGAAAACTAAGAAGAGTAGAACCTAAAATCGAAAATCGATTGGTATTTGTGACTCAAAAAAACTGAAGTAGCGATATATTATATTAATGGTTATGAGCAGGGTTTTGCATCTCCAATTTAAAGCAGAATGCAAATATTCAGTCTGATAACAAAGTGTAAGAACAAGATTATTATACTATATACTGGGGAAATGTTTTCTCTCCGTGCACCATTGTCGTGGAAAGCTCTGCGGCTCCGGCTCCGGCTCGTTTCTGCTATTAGAACAACATTGGCAATATATTTGGGGCAATAAAAATAAGCTTTTGCTACAAGGAGCCACTGGCTTTGTTGCCGTCGTGCTTGTGCCTCTGCTTGTGCTTGTGCTTGTGCTTGTGCTTGTACTTGTATTTGTTATTGTTATGGGCCCTGCCGCAGTGCTTGCCACTTACGCTTCATTAGGATGCGTCTAAGAACTCTTGCAGCAAGTCAATAATAAATTGAAGCCAGCTCAGACCGAGTCCCATTCTCGTTCTCAGAAGCAGAGAAGCAGTTTCGGGAGCAGTTCCAGAGTGCCAAGTGCCAAGTGCCTGGTGGCAATAAACAAGCAAACAACAAGGACAGATACACATCAGTGGGCCACGCCCCCAACCCCAAACCTACTACTCTGGCTACTCCTAGCTCGATACTGGATGCTGGATTCCCCCTTGCTATATGGGTAGCCCTAGTTCCCAGCTCCCAGCGCCCAGCTCCCAGTTACGCATCATTGGAGTTGACTTTAAATTGGCGACTTAAACGAACAATTGGCCCGGGGAAAATTCAGCAGAAAACGCAAACTAAAAATGGGAAAGGAAAAAAAATGTGAAAACAAACAACAGGCTTTTCCGGAGGTGTTTGGAGCATCGGGGGTGGAACTAACACATATATATTTTGTATATATATATATATAGTGGGTGTTGGTGTGTACTTGGGTTCTTTTTTGTTATTTGTCAGTCGGCAGGCAGACTGGATGCTTTCACTTATATGCAATATACAAATACATGGGATTATAGTAAGATATTTATATATTGATAGATTTGGATAGGTGTCGGGTACATACATATGTATTTGTCGGTGTCGTCGGGCAGGTGTGACAGTGTCAATTCATTTGCAATTGATTTTTTGGTTTTTAATTCATTTATCGGCTGATCGGCGCTGCTGGCAAAAGTACTCGGGACTTATTTACACATGTCCGGGCTTCAGGGGCTTGAGTTCTGGTTTTGGTTTTGGTTTTGATTTTGGTTTTGGGCTAGTTACTGATTTACAAAAACAAATCAAACGGTTTCAACGTGCCACAACAAAAGCGGAGCCAACAAATCAAAGGAAATCGAAATCGAAATCGTATAGGAAATGGAAGATTTACACTTAAATTTAAATTCAAATTAAAGTCGAGTTTAAAGGCAAACGTGCTCTTGTTCATACAAGTAAGTTGCTTGGGGAGACAGAGCAGAGGGGTCGATAGAGAGTGGGGAAAGAGAGGTGGAATCGCATGCGTCACTCGTTTTTGGGGGGGAATTTCAAAAGCCAGGGTTGCCAAAGCTGTCCAACAAAATGCAAACAACAAGGTTAAGCAGGTGTGCAATCGATGTTCTCCGAAATCGTACTGCTGCTCACTTACAACTAGGATATCGTATGGTACATGGGTGGTCATAGGTGGTGGTATTATATATAGTATGTATAGTGTTCGCTGCTATCATACAGGTACATATAGTGGCATCAAAATCAAATACGAAAGAAGGTGTCAACTCTGGGTGTTTGCTACTTTGTGTGGACTTGCGGGTCTCTGTGGCTCAAGTTGCAAAGGTATATATATATAATATATAGTTTGGTATATTCGAGTATGGTATATATAGTTTATTTTGGAGTATATAGTATTTTGATTTGGTTAGTATATGCGGTATATTGGTAGTATACAGTATAGATATGTTCATGTCAACTGTGGGGCTTGTATCGGTTTTGGTATTGATATTGTTTCGGTTTTGGTTTTGGTTCTTTTTTTTTTTGGAATATTGTATTTCACACATTTTCTTTTTTCTTTTTGCATATTTTGTATCGTTTATCGAAATTTCAAAATGAAAACAAAAATCAAATCTCGATAGTTCTGAACTAAACGGAAATTGTTTATAGCTGATGTTAAAAAGTGAGACACATTATAGAGCGGCACTCGCTCGGTGCATCTCGCTGGGTCTCGGTAGGAGCGTGAAATAGACAGAGATTGGGGAAAGAGATAGTTATATATATATATATATATATGTGACTATATATATAGATAGAGAGAGACAGAGAGAGAGATAGAGAGAAAGCGGCTGGATCTAGACGCTTTCGCTGATTTCTTCTACACAGAAATTGCTCGATTGCCAACATATATGCTGCCTGTCCGCTTAGCAGTTGGTATTTCCTTCATTTTTTTTTCGTATGAATTATCGGAATTATCGGTTTTTGTTAATATATATATCGTATATAGATCGCTTTTTTTAGTTAACCAAATTTAATACAATTGATTTGTACACACACAAGCGCACGCAACACACGCACACACACAAAAACATTGAAATTAGCATTTTTTAGTGAGAGACAGAGAGAGAGAGAGAGAAAGAGAGAGAGAGAGCGACAGAGAGACAGGGAGAAGTGGAGATGTATTTTCGGTATTTCTGGGTTACTGGTATTTTTTTTTTTTTTGGTATCTTTGGGGGTGGTGTGGTGGGTGGTCTTTGGTTAGTGGGGGTATTCGGTATCTGGGTTTTCCTCTTCTTCTGCTTCTTTGTCTTCAGCTATTTTCGCTTGTTTATATTTGTTCCTACGGTTTCAAAAACAATCGGTTCGCAAAAATGCCAGCCCAAAAAGAATACTAGTGCATACTTTTTGGCTCTCGAACCGGTACGTTTCTCTAGTTTTTGGTATTAGTATTTTGTGATATTTGTTTATACTTTATTATTATAGTTATTTGGTATTCAGCTTCAGTTTGTTTTTTTCTTTTGCATTCGACAAAAATGGTTCGTTTACATTTGACTTTTCTGGTACTATTTTTGTTGGTATTTTTTTTTGCGTTTTCAATCAATTAAAATTGCACATTTTCAACAACATCAACAACGACAACTACTTTTTGGTATTATGAGTAATATTTATTATTATTTTT
>JAEIIG010032533.1:0-14919 GCA_018904695.1 Drosophila parvula | reverse complement strand
TTGATTTGTGCGATGACGTCAGTCGATCGTTTGCTCTCTCTTACAAGCAAGCGTACGACGCCAGAAAAATCGAAGAGAGCAGCTCTCGCGATACCACCAAACTTATAAAATATGGTCACACTGATCATATCCACGTGCGGCATTCTTTTGGTATTTAAAATACCAAAGTAATCGGAATTATCGTTATCCAACACTAATATTTGGCGCCATTTTTAAATATCAGGGACTAGTGTTGGCTAACTCCCAGATATTTAAGTTATCCAACACTAGTCCCAGATATTTAAAAATGCCACCAAATACTAGTGATGGGTAACGATTATTTTGGTATACGTTAACCAACACTAACCCAAGATAATTAAAAATGCCGCCAAATACTAGTGTTGGATAACGATAATTCCGATTACTTTCGATACTGCTCAGTGTGACCATATTCTATATGTTTGGTGGTATCGCGAGAGCGGCTCTCTTCGATTTTTCTGCCGTCGTACGCTTGCTTGTAAGAGAGAGCAAACGATCGACTGACGTCATCGCACAAATCAACGCCAGCGCATCGTCGCTCTTCTGTTTTATGTTCGCCTGTTACTCGAAGTGGTAACCGGGTAATTTGTACGTCGTTTTTCTAACATTCTTTGTTTAATATGTTGTTGTTGTAAAAATATTGTTGTAGGCAACAACAAGATCCCAACCTTGACAGTACAAATTTTTTTAATTCATGGTACCAGACACCAGGCGCGCAGGGGTCAGCAGAAAGTAAATTAACCTAAAAATATAACTGAGCAATGACGTCATTGCTCAGATCAGCGCTTGCGCGTCGTCGCTCTTCTGTTTTCTGTTCGCCTGTTACGCGAAATGGTAGACGGGCAATTATTTTGGCTAAAACAAGATCCGAATCAGAAGTTTTTCCAGTACAAAATGTATGAAATGCATGATTTCATCTACCAGGCGTTCAGAATGCAGTAGGAGGGTCAGTATAAAAATATTTCATACCTATTTAGTTCTCCCGCGAGAGCTGCTCTCTTTGTACTAAAAAGAGAGCAAACGATCTACTGACGTCACCGCAAGATATGCAAGTTCTTCGTTGGTCTACTGATTTCTGTTCGCCTGTTACACGAAGTGTGAGATGCATGCAATTGTTAATGTTTCGGCAACCAGTGCTCTGATTAAAATGTAAACAAAGCAATCGGAAAACAAATATTAAATCAGCTGTTTTTGTTTCTTCCTAATAATTAATAATCCGAATCAAATTCGAATAAAATTGTTGTGTTCATTTTCGTTGTATGAAATAACTCGTCGATATGCTCCATGGTTTTATGGTTGAAGTTCTTAGCATTTAGCATTTCAATTGGCATCAATTATGTTATTGTAAATTAGATTGCCTGCCGGCAATTGAATATCTTTTTATGTATCAAATGGGGGAATTCTCATTTAAGGTCCCAGAATATAAGCATTTATTGATTGTAGTTTACTTTCGTTGTCTTTTAGCAGTTGACAAGAATTTATTAAACAACAACAACGAAGTGGTGGCCTTGGATGAGAAATTGGCCAGCGAAAAGCAGCAGCAACTCGACCTGGAGTTCCATCAGCAGCAGCAGCAATTGCAGCAGCAGCAGCAAGAACAGCAAGAACAGCAGGAACAACAGCAGCAACTGCAACAGCAACTGCAACAGCAGCAGCAGCAGCAGCAGCAGCAACAACAGCAGCAACATCATCAATTGCCACAAATTGAGGCACAGTTGACCAAAGTGCCAAACCTGGTAGTAGCGACAGTGGCACCTCAACTACAGCAACCACCACAGCATCATCATCAGCCACAGCAGCAGCAGCCTGCACCTCAGCAACACCAGCAGCAGCAAACATCGCCAGTGGTGGTGCCACCTCTGCAGCAGCAGCCCCAGCAGACCACCTACCATGAGCAGCATCAGCCGCATCAGGCGCCCCAGCAACAGCAGCCACAGCGTAAGCCGCCGCAGCAATATAATCAGTCGCAACAGCAACAGGTGCGTCGCAAGTACTCCTCGGAGTACAATCACCATCACCATCAGCACGGCAGCAGTGACACAGGCATCCAGACCACCAAGACCATGTCCTGGACAAACTCTGCGCAGCACAAAAAGTCCACACAATCGGTGTCGGTCACTGCCTCGCCCAACAATGTGAACAATGGACCGGGAGTGGGAGTGGGAGTTGGCAAAGGCAGCAACTACAGTCACACCACCAAGACGTTCACCAATCAGCAGCACTATCAACAGCAGCAGCAGCAGCAGCACTATCAGAACCAGAACAGCTACAACAACAACAACAACAGTGCTGGGAGCAGCAGCAACAACAGCAGCACCTCCAGCAACAGCAGTGGCAATCAGCCTCAGGTACGCACCTATGGCACCATGAAGGTGCCCTCGTCGCCGGTGGCCAGTACGGCGCCCACGCTGGAGCGCAAGAACAGCCAGCAGGGCCCAGGAGCACCGGCAGGAGCAGCTGCAGCAAATCCTACAGCAACTACCTCAACGGCCAGTATCACGGCTAACCCGAATCAATTCCTTCCGGAGACTACCAACAATAATAGTGGGGCACCACCAGCAGTTGTGGCTGCCCCTCAGGCGCCACAGCATTCTGTTCCGGTTGCAACAGCAGCAGCACCCGCCGCAACCAAGTCCTACAGCAGCTATGCGGCCAAGAAGCATCAGGGCCATGAGACGTCTGCCCTGGCCAGCTCCAGCTCCAGTTCCAGTTCATCCCACAACCCGCAACCGCCTCTGAATCTTGCCCCACCGGCGCCGCCAGCCTCGCAAAATAGCGGCGACAGTGCGCAGTTTTCGTGGGCCAGCCTGTTTGCCAGCAACAAGCCCGTGGCCAAGGTGGCGCCCTATGATGCCAGCAAGACTGTTCAGCCTCATCCTCTGCTCCAGCTTGCTCCACCTCAGCCAGCTCAAGTGACAGCAGCTGTGGCCACCGCCACCTCTGCACCGACTGTGCCTCAATTGGCTCCGCCACAAAATCAGCCCCTGCCAACAGCTCATCAGCAATCGCAGTTGCCAGCTCCGGTGCCGGCGCCAACCGCTCCGCTGATTACACCCGGCACGCTGTCGTACTCGGCTGCCTCGGCTCAAGCTGTTCCAAGTCCCGCCTCCGCGTCCATTAAGCCATTGAAGCCGGAACCAGTGCGTCCGTCGCACCAACTGGATGAGTGGACCAACAAGTATGCCGAATTTTTGACGCGCCACAAGACCAACTGGCTGCCGATTAGCCTGCGTCCACGGGGCCTGACCAATAGGTCCAACTACTGCTACATCAACTCGATCCTGCAGGCGCTGCTCGGCTGTTCGCCCTTCTACAATCTGCTGCGCGCCATACCCAAGCAGTCGGCGGTCTTGAGTGAGGTGAAAACGCCCACAGTGAATGCCATGTAAGTTATGGGGTTCCCCTAAAAACAGGAACCGTTCAAACGATGCCGAGAGAGAGAGAATTATATAAGAAAAGATGAAAACTAATTAAAGGAGAGAAATATAATACAAAATTACTTAATTAATTTAAATGCGAGATTCGTAAGTGGAGACCGACCTTGTACTAAAAACCATTATTATTGGCACACACACAGAATGCCATTATATAATCAGAATTGAAGTTATTGTCATTAGAACGAAATTCAATGGATTGCCAGTCCACAGACCAGTCAACAGACCCTACGGTAGCCATAACCAGCCGGTGTCTGTGTTACGTTCGTGGCAGATGAATAGCCACCGGCCCTGCCTTGTGTTCTCCGGTTACCTCCGTTCTGGCGGTAGTCAGTGAACCTTGGGGCCGGCGCACGTGCTCCGCCTTTAAGCGGAAGAGTTCGACTTTCTCCAAGCCAATGCGGGCACAAACAAATTTATATATAGAAATTTCGTACTATTTAAGTGAATTTTGTCACTGTCGTATGTTTATAATATTCACAATCTCCCACAGGATGTCTTATATGACCAACTTCTCGTCGCTGCCCAGCGGCCTGCGTCTGCGTTTGAACAACAACAACAACGTTAACAAGGGTGGAGCCCAGAACAAGGGCAAGGATGAGTTTGTAGGCTCCGATCTGCAGTGCGACATGGCCTTTGAGCCCACAGAGATCTACAAGTTGTGGAATGACAGTCGCGAGGAGCATGTCGAAGGTCGCCAAGAGGATGCTGAGGAGTTCCTTGGCTATGTGCTCAACAAGCTCAATGATGAGATGCTGGAGGTAAGTAACAAAAGATGTTTCTTTGATTCCATTGCGAACTTTTGAAGTGAGTAAATTCGTTGACAATGAAACGCTAAAATGCGACAGGATAAAGGGAGGGGCTAATCAGAATTTGTTAGCTAGAGAATGAGCCAGGGAAGTTTCACTTCTGTGGCTTAGCTCCCAATATTTTTGTATTATTCGCGTTATTTATACCCCTTCCTCCCCGTTTTCAGGTGATTAAACTCATTGACAAGCCCAGCTCTCAGCAGAATGGTCAGAACGAGCAGTCGGAGCCAGAGGATGGCGGCGATGTCTGGCAGGTAAATTTATTGACTTTGGCTGAAAGAATTGCAGTTGTTTAAAAAGTTTGTTCGCCTTCTCCAAAACAGATATGCAACAATCGCAACAAGGGCAGTGTTACCCGGCAAACCGACTTTGGACGCACTCCCATCAGCGATATCTTTCGCGGCGAGCTACGTTCCCGGCTGCAGCGCGAGGGCGAGCACTCAACGGATGTGATTCAGCCCTTTTTCACGCTACAATTGAACATTGAAGTGAGTTACGATGACATTGGTTGTCATTATGGGGCCACAGACAAGTCAACAGACACAGCGGCACCATTAACCAGCCGGCGTCTGTGTTACGTTCGTGGCAGATGAAACGACACCCACCCCGTTTGCGTTTTGTGGCTGTCTCCGTTCTGGCGGCAGTCACTAAAAACGTTGGGGCCGGGCGCACGTGCTCCACTTTTTAATTGAGTCTCCTCCTAGATTGGATTCTTGCCTTAACAGTGGGCACAAACAGTTCTAAACTCTCGTAAATTCCTTTTAAGATATTTTATTAATTAAATTTGACTTTTATTTTACAGAAAGCTGCCTCTGTGAAGGAGGCCCTAGAGATTCTGGTGGGTCGCGATCAGCTAGAGGGCGTCACCGGCAGCAAGACCAAGCAGGAGGTGGTGGCCTGGCAGCAGATGACCCTGGAGAAGCTGCCCGGTGTTCTCATATTGCATTTAAAGTACTTTGACTATCGCTCCGATGGCTGCACCAAGATCCTCAAGAAGGTGGAGTTCCCCGTGGAGCTGAAAATCGATGCCAGTATGTTTGCTTAATAGAAATCTTTGCATAAATTATTTAAATGAATTAACTAAATAACTAAATAAATAAATTCCCACAGAAATCCTCGGCTCGAAGAAGACATCGCAAAAGCAGCGAGCCTACCGACTGTTTGCCGTCGTCTATCACGATGGTAAGGAGGCCTCCAAGGGCCATTACATCACGGACGTGTATCACACGGGCTACGGCAGCTGGCTGCGCTACGATGACAGCTCGGTGAAGCCGATCGGCGAGAAACAGGTACTCCAGCCGCACACGCCGCGGGTGCCTTATCTTCTCTACTATCGACGCTCCGACACTTTGTCGCAGCATCAGCAGCAGCAGCAGGCCCCACAGCAGAGCTCGGCCTCCAATGGTGCAGGAGCGGGCAGCAGCTCCTCCGGGGACAGCAAGTGAAAGAAACCCAAACAGCAGCAACAACGTTGTAAAAATACATGAGTACTTTAAGTGTTAGGCTAGATATACATATATTTTTTTGCGTGTGTATGAGAGAGAGTGTGCGAGTCTTGGTTTTATATGCATATACATTATACAATATATAACAATTAGGTATATTCGAGCGGTATACATATATTTAAGCCCAAAGTCCAAAGCGCATGTCGTCGGTCGGTGTGTGTGTGTGTGTGAGTGTAAGAGAGAGAAGAACTTAGCTCTAAGCTAGAAACTAGATTTAAGTAGAGCTTAAGACGAGAAAGAAACCGAAACAGAACCATAAAAGCAGCAACAAAAGTTTGTTGCAACGAACACTTTGTACAAAGAGCAGAAAACAAAGCAGAAGATTGAGAGCTCTGTGAACTAAACAGCGAGCAAATTTAGTGCTAAATCTACAAAAACCTAAACTTTTCTATGTGTGGCACAAAAACCATTATTTGTAATAGGTGTTAGGCATGCCCCCTAGAATCTTTCTCCATACGATGTTATGACAAACGCTTAGAGCTGTAAATATAAACACAAATATAAATATATATATATATACATGTATATTGTACTTGATGCAGGCTGGCATTTAACGCAGTGATGCCCTCGCGAGTCTACAAGTTTCGCTGCCCGAGCTCTGCTAACACCGACAAATGCTAGTTCAACGTGTCAATGCATGCGTATGGGCACCACTGATTTAACAAGAAACCGCAGCAACAATATATATGGCATGCTTTGAATATGCTTTAAACGAATATTATATACATTTTAGAACCACAAAAGGAAGTACAGTCAACGGTTGTGCTCAAAATATTAGCTGAAATTCAATCAAAAATTAATAGTTTAAGGCTCAAATTCAAATTGTACACTGCAGCCCCAATGCGTGCCCATCTAGGCTCTTATATTATGTATTTAATTTTGTAGAGACACAAAAATAGCTAAAAATATTAGGCTGGCTAAAAGGTTAATATTTTGAACACAACTGTACATATTGCGTACATGTTTTTAGGCAGTTAATTAAGTTAACACCAGCGCTCGTTCAATTTTGTAATTTATTTTGTATGTTGTTTAGTTTTACACGGCAGATTCACACACATCTCTATATTAATATAGAAGCATACATTGTTATTCATAGTTAGTGCAACTTTTTTGTGTGTGTGTTTTGAGGGAATCATCATGATATTTGGAGTTGGCATTATTTGCCACATATTTGCCACTTTTCCTAGGTCTACGGCATTTAGTTTTTATATATATATCAACCTAGAGAGAATTGTAACAAGAAAATATAGAATTATATGTGTAATCGGGTCAGAACTAAAACTAATCAATCGTACTAGTTGATAGCATATACACATATATATATTTTCCTAAGCTAAACGCATATATATATATATTATTTATAGATATTCGTGCCAATGTTAAAACATCAAAAAAAAGTTACACAAAAAAAAAGATATATAAAAAGCAAATAACTTGTCAAAGCTTTGTATAGTCAGCGGCTAAGCGAGAAATGAATATATAATCAATTATAAACCATTAAGCAATTAAGATGATTTTGTTAAACTTAGCCCTGTAACGAAAACCCTATTAACTGGCGACTTGAAAATTATAGGCAACGATGAAACATTTCAATGCAGACTTTTAGACTCCCCTTAGATCCCACAGGAAAAGAAAGGTGCCTGGCATTTCTATAGCTATAGCAGTGCCAGGAACTTTAGTGGCGAGATCATCTTGAAATATTCTTAAGCTAGAAGGCATTGACATCTACGACGTATACTGTAAGCGAAACCATAAATATAAATCTACATATAATATATATATATATATATTTTGATGTTATACAAATATGAACTAATTGTAAGCCAAATTATAGGAAACATTTTTTTATATAGACACTTGTGGCGCGTCTGCGTTTTGCTAGTTACAAAATAGGTTCCTAAAAACTACGAAAATGAAAAAAAAAAAAAATAATTACAACCACAAAACGTAACGAAATGTTGAAGCAAAGGAATATTACAAAAAAAAAACAAAACAATAATATTAATACTGATATACATAAATATATATATAGACTAAAGCCAAGCTAAAAATCATATAAACATTAATATTAAACTGATGAAACCCGAAACCAACATACAATACATATAAATTTATAAATCCAATTTATACAAAAGCAAAGGCAAAGATGAAGGCAAAGATTGAACAAGTTGAATTACCATTTATATATATTTTTGCAAGCGAAATTAGAATGTGAAACATAAACAAACGAAACATATATATAGGGTTAATTATAAAACTACCACTAAAGACGTAAACTTTGTAATCTTCATTATATATTTTTTTTTTTGTCATAATTGTTATATAGTTTATGGAATACTCCACACACAAAAAAAAAAAAGAAGAATTGTTTATGCGGATTTGAAAATTAGTTTACAAATTAAACATCAGCCCCAATTGTTATGTTCCAGGCGAAGAGTGTGTTTTAAAGCTATTATCGATAACTGAATTTATTTGATAATTAACCACATGTAACATTTACGATTTTTTTAAACCTCTTACTGCCCAATAGTCTTGAAACGCACTGTTCCTATATGCCCCCCTTTTTTTTCGTATAAAAAACCTAATTTTCTATTTACATTTTAATACAATTTTTGTAGCCCTCTTTCGGCCCTATGTTGTCCCCGAATTATGTATGTTTTAGTTCTTAAGTAGTTTCTAAGGCTGTGTAACTAACTAAAAAAAATATGTACTAACACTTATTGCTTTTGGTTAGGGAGGATAATATTGTATCTGAGTTTGCCAGACAGTTTTTGTTTATTTTTCGCTACTTTTTCCCCCCCATCCCCCCTACGTTCGGTGATGATGAGGCCTCTGGGCGGGAGGCCCCGATAAACAGAAATTGGCAAGTGCACTTACTAAGCGTATAACGAGCGTCTAATCGCGTGTAAAATCCGGGAAGGTATGGAATCGAAAAGAGGAGAATGATCAGTTCTGAGTGCGTTTTGCCGGCAGACAAACTAATATTAAAAATATTAAACGTTTTGTAATCAAGTTTTCAAAGGGATCAGTGTGTGATGATATAAAAACAAAGAAAGTAACACAAAAAAAAAAAAACAAAAATAACAAGACACTAGATGTTTAGCAATGCGAAATGATAAGTGAACAACAAACTGAAACTGAAACTGTAACTGAAGCAGAAACAGAAGCAAAAAAAAGCAAAAGCGAATTAATTAGTCCACATTTAGTCTAAAGATGAAAACCAAGCTAAAGTAAATCTACAAAACTAAAACGAATTCAATTGTACTAAGCTAAACTAACATTGTAACGTGGAAACAAGCTAAAAATGTAAACCTAAACCTAAACGAAATGAAATGAAATGAAACATTATATAGCTATAAAAATAAATCGAGTGATTTCATTGCCACAAGCAAAGCGCTTTGATTTTATTTCGATTACAGTGGTGGGGCAAAGAGGCGCTAATTTATGCCAAAATGGGTCAAGAAGAGGCACCAAACCGGTTGCCCCCGTAAAGAGCTCCCAATTTGGATGGTGCTCTGGATGCTCAGGAAAGGGAAAGGTAAGGCATTGTGTTCAACTCTTTAAAATATTTGCTGAATGCGACAGACGACGACAGAAGAGCGGAGACACACGTTGTTGTCTGACTCATTACAAATGCCAATCACAACCGAAACTCTAAAAACTTGTTTCAGCTGAGAGAGAGAGTGCACTGCGGAGAATTTCTAAAACAACAAATACTTGCCTTTATTAATTTTTTATTTTAAGAAGGCATTACAAATTGAGCTATGCTTCGTTTATAATTTATATAACACCTCTTTATTATAAAGTTATTTAACAAAGTTCACCTTGAATAAACCCTCAACTTCCGTAACAATTTTTCAAGCTAATTCTGTAGTGGCTTGTCATGATTAATGATCCTTCATAATATTGATGTTATTATAATAATAAACTAAGACAACAAAAACTACACTACAAATTATAATTTGCTGTCTGTAACAATCTATATTTTTACATATCTTTACATTAAAAAAATTTCGTTTTTCATTTTTAAACTCTAATTTTAAATAAAATAAAAACTAAGACAAAATATCTTTCCAAATTGAATGAATTATTTTTGCCTTAGTTATGATTTTTAAGCTTTGATTTCTAGACAACAGTTATATCGATAAATATCGATTTAAAGTCTGTAGTAGTTATGAACTAAGAGCTAACATTGTTTTAGAACCATTAGAAGCATGGGCCTTCTGCTCGGAGTTTATAAAGTATAATAAATTTTATATTTAATATTTACATCGATTTTATTATTTTATATTTGGTTTATATTATATTTTGTAGGTAATTTGGGAGCTAGCTAAGAATTTCAGGATATATATGGGGACTTATATATTTGTGGAGCTTGCTAAAGTGGAGAGTATGGGTACTTTTTTATTTATTTATATTTGGTTACCAATTTCTTTCTGTGTATTTTGGGGGAGACTCTTTTTCGTTTAACTTGTTGGTGGAAGCAAAGTGGAAACTTAAAGCAGTCGTCGATCAGCTGGCGGCGATGAGCGACACTGCGAAATGCATTCGCTGTGCCCCCGGCTCGGTTTTGTAATCGCTCCACTATACGCTCCCTGCCTGCCGCTCATCCCTCTTCTCCAGCGCCGGAGAAGCGCCAAATGCCAGCTGGAGGTGCTACTTAGTCGGTGCTAGAAACACACGCGTTCAATAATGTATCGCAATATACTCTGCTTGGCTCTGGGCCTGATCATCGGCATCCGGGTGACGGATATCTTTGAGTTCTTCCAGCTGACCGAAGCGGGTCTCGGCAGCACGGCTATGACGCGACTGCCAGAGGAGGCCACGCCCCAGCTGCCGTCGGAGGAAGAGCTGGCCAGTCAGCTTTATAACGAGACACGGGTGCTGTGTATGGTGCTTACGATGCCCAAATCTCACGTAACAAAAGCTGCCAAGGTGAAACGAACGTGGGGCAGGCGTTGCAACAAGTTGATCTTCATCAGCAGCCAGGAGGACAAGGAGCTGGGCGCCATCGATGTGGGCATACCCGAGGCTCGAGATAATCTGTACCCAAAGGTGCGAGCGGGCTTCAAGTATGTGTACAAGAACTTTGTGGAGGATTACGACTGGTTCCTCAAGGCGGACGATGACACGTGAGTCGCAGTTTAATTTAAAAAGAAGTAATTATTTAATTTAAAATTACTTTAAGCTATGTGATAATGGAGAACCTGCGCCTCCTGCTTTATCCCTACGATCCGGAGGCTGCGCTCTACTTTGGCCATCGATTCCGTACCACCTTTCCGCAGGGCTACATGTCCGGAGGAGCCGGCTATGTGATGAGTCGCGATGCCCTTCGGCGGCTCAACCTCTTTGCTTTAAATAATACGCGTTTTTGTCCGCCCAAAATGTCATCCGAAGACAGAGGCATTGGCTTCTGTCTGCAGAATGTGGGCGTGGTGGCTGGCGATTCCCGAGATGAGAAAGGACGGGATAGATTCTTACCCTTGTCTCTCAATAGCATGTTGCCCACTTTCCCCAATACCAACTGGTTGCCCAAACTTACCTTCTATGAGCCTGTAAGTGTGTTAAATTTAAGTTTTTTGTCATGTTATTGTAGTAATTTCGTGTACTTTTAGGTCAACGAAACGGGCTCGAGTTCGGGTATTAGCTTTCATTATGTGAAAAGTCACGAATTTGATAGATTCGAGTATCTAATATATAAACTACGAGTCCTTGGAGTTCCTGCGGCACAGAGGACGTTGCCACCTAGGCTGGAACCCAGGCAGTTGCAGAGGCAGCTGGATAAATGGTTTGAGGAAAGGAGCAATAATCCAAATCCCCATCTAAGGGATCCTAGCCTTGAACCTGAAAAAGATAAAGTTTCAACAAAATTGGGATATGTATAATATTTTATCATATTTTTATTTTTTTAACTTTGTTTTTAAGTATGAGTTTAAGTTTAAAGTTTTTCTTTGAAAACAACGGCAGGTTTCCGTTTAGTATAATATAAAAGAAAACCATTACCAAATGTGGTTTTGTTATAAATCCATGATCCAAAAATCAAAAGCTGCTGGTGGCAGGTCCTGACCGCTTCCAGGCCCTATCTCTCCTTGCCAAGCTGCCTAAATTACCAACATCTTCACACTTAAAAGCAATCAAGTAAGTTTCCTAGATTTAAGACGTGAATTTCAGGCAATTTAACAATTTAATTTAATCTTTTAGATCGAAGACACTGGCTTGAATCTAGGGATAACCTTTCATCACCTGAAGAACCACAAAGTGATAGAGTATCTGTTATATCGACTACAAGTCTTTGGAGTTCCTGCATTCCCAGGATGTTTTCGACCTAAGCTGGAACAAAGGAAACTGCAGAAACCACACAGAGCTCAATCCAGCTGCAGTAGTTCTTTGGATCGGAAAAATATATCATTTAGTTATTAGATTTAATACAAACTTTCCTTCAATTTATTTAGTTAAATTCCAGAATTCTTTTTACCTCAATAATATAAAATAATTGATACAAACATTAGCTTTATATCTGGACCCAATTTGTGAATCTGAAGAATCTTAAGAAGAATTTATTCTTTACAAAATAAATGTACAAAATATTTCTTTGAATCTCTTTTATTTAAATATATTGGAAGCGCAACTCTTAAGGAAATACTAATGCAAAATAGAATCTTTTCTTGCTCATAATAATAAGCGGAAAATTAATTTTCTTCGGCTACTCAACGCTCTCTTTTCAAGCTCTCTTTCTGAGTTAGTTTCTTCTCCAAGCTCCTAATGATTCGTGATGCACTTGGTCTAATGCTGGGCCTGATCATAGGTATCCAGTTGGCTGAGTATTGGGATTACAGTCACATGGATTCCACGCGAATGGGGATAAGAAAGTCGAAACCAAGGGATCTCTTCAATGATACTCGTGTCCTGTGTCTGGTCCTAACAAATCCCTTGGATTACGGCATAAAGATGGCAAAGGTGAGGGCCACATGGGGCAGGAAATGCAATAGGCTTGTATTTGTGGCCAATAAGGATAACGACACCTTTGCCACAGTTCGAGAAGGCTTCAAAAATATCCCTAACAAGCATATAAATGAAAACGATTGGTTTCTAAGAGCAGATACTGAGACGTAAGTTTCGGGTTTGTAGTTATTTTTGTATCCTTAGTTATGCTTTTCTTTTTAGCTATGTTATTATGGAAAATCTACGACGTTTCCTGCATCGCTACGATCCACAGTCCTCGCTGTATTTCGGCCACCGACTTAAATCGGACTCCTTTGAAGGCTATATGTCCTCAGAGGCTGGTTATGTTCTAAGCAAAGGAGCTATGCATCGCCTCATGCTGTTTGGTTTGGAAGAGGATAACGTGTGTAAGCCTTACTTGAAGGACTCATCGAAAACTGAGGGCAGGCAGATGGCTGTGTGCCTGAGGAAACTCGGAGTTATGTCTGGCGAGTCTCGGGATGGCCTTGGTCAAGAGCGATTTCTGCCTTTAAAGCCGCAATGGATTGGACCCGACTTGACCAGGTGGAAGGTGTACTCAGAGTCGGCCTACTTTAAGCCAACGGTAAGGGGAAATCCATCCAGTTACTTTAAGCTAAAACTCTAATGAATCTTTAAGGATTTCTTCGGTTTTCCATCAATAATGTTCTATTAAATATTAATGCTTAAATTTGCAGCTTCGTGACTGCTGCTCCAGTTCCCTGATCAGCTTTCACCCAGCCAGCGAATACGACTACGACCTTTGGGAGTTCTTTCTGCATCGCATAAGTGTCTTTGGCTATCCAATGCCCCCATTGAGGTTACCCCAACGCCTGGACTTCCGGGCTATGCATGCCCAGCTGCGATATTGGTCCCGGGTCGGTTCGGATAACCATGGCTGACTTAATGTAATTGCTCCACCTTGATAAATAAACCAAGCGAGAGCCAGACGATGAAGATTTATTCCACCAATAAGGCAGACAATTGTTCGTCTTCTTCAGCGTCGTCGTAGTGGCCTGTCCGCCGGAGTTGTTTTGGCCATTTGTCAAGGCTTTTGCTCTAGAAACAGGACCCATCGCTTTAAAGCACAATTTATCAAAGGGGACGCGTGCCACAGTCTCAGCGACCTTCCATTGCTGAGGGGGGGATTAGCTGGGAGGAGGAGGATGAGGAGTCGAATCGAGAACCGGAAAATCGAGTGAAACGTGCCAAACACGTGAAAAATACCTGGGGATCATTGCATTGTTATTTATGAGCAACGAAATGAGCTCAACGGGGGAAAGGGAACCGGACTGACGGCACGCGAGTCTCGAGTCCTCGAATCCTGAATATATTCGGATAAGGATAAACTCGTTTTTGGCAAGGCAGCTGGCACTCCGCCACGCCTATGTGTGCAGCTATCTAAGGCAGAGGGGTTCGTTCCGTGTGGAACGTGCCCAACCCAATTTCTCTGTGTTGGAAAAATTTGAACCCCAGTTGCGCCTGCGCTGTTTGCTTTGTGTTCCCTAATAGAGGAGGGAGCTTTCCCTATTCATGCTCCCTTTATTTTTTTCTTTCATAAATGAATTTTATGCATTTTTATATATTCTATATATGCTAATGTAGCGAAACACACACGTGTGTCCTGCTGTCCAACGAGCCGTAAACAGAGTCGGCTTTCGACAGATTTCTGGGCTGTAACCACTATTTACTATCAGTGATTGCGATAAAGGTTTCAATGGTGGCAGCTGCTGACTTTTCAGGCTAAACAGGATGCAGGGGGTTCGAGGGTTGGGCGGAAAAGTCACAGTCATAGACCCCTTGCATTTTGATTTTTGTTTTCACTCGGCTCAGCAATTTGTTTAATTCTGAAACATAATTGTTGGGTAAGGTATGCCTTGGTAACCAGGAATGCCTTTTGCAGCTTGAGTTTAATGTTTTACCGAACTTTTAAGGGAGAGAACAAATTCATGAATAATAATTCCCACTTAGTTTAGTATAAAAGAAAGAATAAAATAATGTTAGCATTGAAACGTTTAAAATTTTGCTGTAAGTTTAGTTTATTGTGTGTAATTATTTTTTTTAATATTTTAAGAGCTTTGTAAATTATAAAAGAATAAACTTCTTGACAGGAAAAACTGTTTTATTTCTTTACAAACTTCTTCTAAACTTTTAAATTTAATATATACATACCTATTTATACTTATCCTAAGA
>JAEIIG010032531.1:0-12882 GCA_018904695.1 Drosophila parvula | reverse complement strand
TCAGGACTTGTAATTCTTGATAAAGCTACATAAACCAAGGATTGCGAATGTTTCTTGCTAAACAAAAACTATGGTATGTTCCTCCTTGCGACTTGTGAATAGTCATTGCGCATGTTGGCTTGGGTGGAAAATGGTTTCTCTTTGCTTGGATTCTACTGTGTGATTTAGTTCTGTATAATGGAAAGGTCGCTTACCAATTTTCGTTAAGGCTGATGAGAAACATTCATTTTCGAGGCAACAAATCGCTATTCTTTTTTCTTAAAATTGTTTTATCTCGCCTAACATATTAGTATTTCTACCAATTTGATGGCTTATACTTACACGCAAATATTTTTAAAGTTAATAACGAGAATTTGCAATCCTGAGGGCAGCAGCAAGAACACCCCCATCCTTGGCGAGGAGCCATACCCGGAGAACAATTTTTGCGTGTGCGCTTCTCTCAGACCCAAAAGCTAGCCTGAATATATGTAGTTGTGAAGTTACACCGCTTATACTTAGCCGCTTAAACAAGCTAGAAGTTCTGGTCAAGTACAATGGAATCTTTGAATTTACACCATGTATTCGATAATGAGTTCTGCGAGACGGACAAAATAGTGCCGGTGTCTCCTTAAGACATAATTACCAGGAATTCCGAGACCGCGTCCGTAGTGCTGGGGTCGTGAGCTTCCGGCAGAAGATCGTTCGACACAATAGAGATCATAGCTCCGGCCGCGAAGGACTAAGGCATGGTACAGAATGATATGGCATGCCATACGGCATGCAGGGGCAGACTGACGCCAATCCCTTTCTGAATACCAATGATAATGGCCAGGTTTCGGGCGCTCTCGAAGCTCAAAGTTCCAATAGCTCCAAAGCTAACGCCACGACCAAACCCTCGGGAATGTTGTGTGCTGACAGCGCCTCAGCGCACAGTGGTCGATTCTGGCAATCGATTGTGGTCAACCGCACATAATAAATATTAAAATTAAAACTTAAATCTTGTTGACAATTTTAATTTTTTCAAGCCTAGTACTAACAACGACGAAAAAGTTTAATAAGCTTTATATAACAAATAATGAAAATAACAAGAATTTTTTGATTTTTCATTCGATAGACGGAAAGAACGAGTAAATCTCGAAGGGACAGAATCCAAATTTGGGAGTCTATAAGACCAAGAAGGAGCTTGTGGACGAATATCATTTCAATACAAGCTCGGTGGTGATGTATGGACGATGGGGGACGGTAGGTCAATTAATTTAAGGCTAATTCGGTATTGCGGCAGGAGTCTACCAGGATGCAAGGGCAACAATTAGAAATTGCTGTTGAACATATTCAATTAAATCTTGTTGATCCTTGTACTGCGGGTTCCAAACACAGGAACAATACTCCAAGATGCCTCCATCCTATCCAGTATTTCAGTACACAATGAGTAGGAGACTATATGAGGATAAAAGGTCATAAGTTTACATTTAGAGAGATTTAGGAAAAGAAGATTTAATGAGCACCATCTCATAGAGTTCAAATCACATTGCAGGTCATACATTAAAAGAGATGAAAAAGTTACTTTTCGATGGTAATGCAGCCTGAGTCAGGTGATGTATGAGCAGGTAGAAGAGACGGGGACAGATAGCTGAAGGATGGATCAACGCCCACTGGAGTTTGAACATAGTTAATGGTGAAGCGGTTGCAGAAAGTTGAGGTTTGATCTCTGTTATGAGATTCACTATCTTCAACCTGAGAAACTAGAATTTAACTGCAAGAAATTTGTGGAGGTCAATCAGTCAATCCAGTCCGAGTATGTTTGTTTGCCATCTTACAACAAATCCTATAGGACCAGGTAAATCAATTATTTTTATAGAATAAATCCCCAAAACGATCGTTAAAATCGACTCCTGCGAAATTAACATTCGAGCAGCTCTCACATAAACAGCAAGAAAGGTAGCTTTCCCCGGAATGAATACCGTTAAACTCGTATTTTTTGCAGACCAAACCATAGTCATTTTGGTTATTTGATTATACGTCAGCAGAGGAAATGCAGTGATAAAAACAAGAAAGAAAGTTAGAGTTAGAGTAAAGTGGGTGATATACCCGGTACAAGCTATGTTAGTTATATGAACGACTCTTTCCGATTGGATTCCAAAAGTGATTCACTTTTTAGTATAAAACTTGCCGCGACATACACAGTTATAGATGTAGACAATGGTTACAATGGTGCAAGTAATCATTTGGTCGGGGATAGGATAGTTTTCGATCCCCCAAAAAATCTAAAATAACAAGATTATGTTCCGGCTCAAATTCGGAACTTTTAATTTTTTCAATCATTTTTGTTTTTTTATGCCCGCCTAAGAAGAACAACTTAAGAACAAATCACACCTTTTTCGCGGCCATCGGGACTTCCTTTGTCTCCTGCTTGAAATCTATTTTCAATAGATTTTGTTGTTGCCTTTCTTCATAGATCACTGGGCACGAGCGGCGGTCGTCTGCACTGAAAGAGCCACTACGCGCCCATCATGGATCTAAATACATTCTTGACTTACTTTGTATTAACTCAATAATTTATTTTAATTGTTTACTTCTGCCTTGATAGTAACATTGGCGTTAGCCAGTTATATTTGCTGCTGCAGAGCACTGAACACAAATGAACCATATTTGTTAAGTTTTTAATTTAGTTTCAATTTTAAATGTATTATATAAAGAAATGAGCAGAAATATCCACGGCCTTGTAGGCTACATGTCATTTCGTGTAATAGCTACGCCTTTGATTTTATTTAAATTTTTAGGAAAAAAGGGCGTACGGGTCCTATTATTCGATATAAAATTACGTTATATCGAAAGTTCGCATATTGCTTAGTTATTCTATTTTTCACGATTTGTTAGTTAGGAAGTGGGTGTGGCCGTTACGATATATACAACGAAACAGACAGAAACGCGTTAGTTCTTAAGTATTATATATCATGCATTTTTTTGGAAATCGTCTGGGATTTCAGTTTTCCTCTGTTAGCTTCCGAACGGAGTTTAACGGAAACTTTCCGCTTGCCAATTGACTGGAGGAATCGAATCCGTAGAACAGAAATTAATAATTTTTAAATATAAGAAAATGTAGGGAAGCATATTGCAATACCATTTGTGAATATTTCGCAGCACTACCACCAGAACAGCTGACTGCAAAAAAAAATTTGTTAAATTGTTTATTTGTTTTCACGACTACTTTTTCCTTAGATTTTATGCAATAAATTACTATTCCATTAATGTCCCTGGGTTGAAGACTACAGCAAGCCAAAATTGGTTCAGCAAACGCATTTGCCAAGAGTGGCCAGCTGATTTGTCAAAAGCGGCCAGCTGAAATCATTTGGGAATAAAACGGACAAAAGAGAAATTTTATTTAAAGTCGTCAACTCAACAAGGGAAATCCGTATACCAAAGGGAAATCCGAAAATGTTGCAAAACAGCAGATATAAATGAATTTGAAAGTTGAATAACTTTAAAAACAAACAATTGACTCATAAAATCCAGCCTAACACATACATTTGTACATAATAAAAATTTAATAATAATTAAAATAATGTTTGGTCGAAAGTTATTCTGCAATAGTCTGATTTTTAATTAAATATTTTCTGCGTGACGATTGCAAAATCACGTTTTGAGCAAAACTGGTTCTACGAAAATAATTTCAGTTAGGCAACCTGCCCTGCATAAATTAAAAAAAAATATCCGTAAATGAAAATAGGTTATTGTTGTAAAGTATTTTCATATACAATTAGCAACAGTCCTATGGATCAGAGTTCCAAAAAATATGTACATTTCAGATACATATGTATACCTTTTTTAAAGGAGTTGCGCTTTTTTTACTCAGGATCTCAAGCTGTCCTACACATATAGATTCTTTGATTTCCATTCATTAAATAACTTAAGACTCTTTGATACATTTCATGTATGAAATCACCATAAAACTTCAAAACCTTTCATGTATGAAATTGCATTTTAATGAAATTCATTTAATATATTTCATTTCATTCATTATCTATACAATATTATTTAATGTAATATTATTTTTTAAGGTCTGGAACGCCATTCTTAATAATTTATCCAATCACTTTTCCGGATAATTTGTTTCCAGTGCCTCTGAAAAGATATAGAAAATATATATATTTATATCTTTTATAGATAAATATATTGATATTTTAAATAATTAATATCTTTTATTTTTTATTGGTGCAGTTACCTTTTTTGCAAATTACATAGAAGTCGTGGGCCCTGTCACGTCTCTCTTTCTATCACTTATATTTCGGTGTTGAAAAACGTCCCGCGACTCTTATTTAATTCGCAAAAAGGTAACTGCATAAAGTTAAATTAAAAATATTTGTTTTATATATGTATACAAATTCTAAAATTTGTAATAAAAAATAAAAGATTAAAATATCATTATTTGTTTATATATATTTATATATTTTCAGAGGCACTGGAAATAAATCAGCCGGGAGTGCACGGATAAATGAATAAGAAAGGCGTTTCAGACCTTAAAAACTAATTTCAGCGATGATCACCCATGGCATTTACACTTTATCGTGGGTGATTCATGGATGAAATTGCGAATTTGCAAAAGCAGGAGTGGTCCGCTCCATTAGAAGCACATGCCGACATTACATTTGTGTGCGTGCGAAACTGAATGAAGTGCTTACAGATCAGAACAAAAATAGCAAGATTTTATTTAATACGGCTGGGAATATATCTATAACTACAAAAATATCTATTTAACGCTAAAACCAGCTAGATTAAGCTAAAACATGTCAGTGGGACATCACAAAATCTGTTTTTTTTAATTTGCCAAGAGCGTACGCGAAGACCTTTGCCGGGGTGGCACGAATGTTAATAGCGTGCGTGTGTCGTCAAAGCGGACGCATAGAAATTTGCACACCCGCGGTATAGGGCAAAGCGGACCACTGGTTTGAACCAGTAGTCCGCAAATTCAAGTTCAACATTTTATCCATGAATCATTAACAAAAACTCAGTTTTTTCATTAACCTTTATAAATGATTAATAATAAACATTATAATAATAATCGTTCTAATACTAATCAATCAGTGTCCTTATCTCTCATCCTGTCCGACTTCTTTCAATACTTTTAACTGCATTCCTGTCAATGGCATCTAAAATGAGAAAACATGAATTAAATATAAAAGCACAGGCTGACTTAAATTTTAAAATGTAAATGTTTTTTATTACATTAAATGTAATTGTACTTACCAAAGTTTTCCATTAGCATGTATAGTACTGCTGTGAAACACTGACCTGGTTACAGTTTATCTTTTCTTAACTTTTCTGCACCGTTTCTTGTTTTTTTTTTTTTAACATTTTAAAGCTTGCCTATTTTGTTTTTGCATGGTTCTCGTGGATCCAGAGTATTCGACGTTTTATCCGAATTAATAAATAAAAATTCTCATAACACCCGTAAAACATTATTTATAATAATAGTGGATTATATTAGATCTTTGCAACAATATATAATATATATATACAAATATGTTAAATTTCAAAGGTGCGCAAAAGTTATTAAACTCTTAATTGCTGACGTAGTGCTCTCAACCAGCGTGGTAATTTTTTCTGAGCGAAAATAGCTGGATCAAGAAAATAAATCAACATAAGCCAAAAGAAGCACAATCCCAAAAAAAAAACAGCCCAATTCTTTTTTTTCATTGATACACGAATTTTTTAAGATAACAGATATATGATACATCGTAAAGTTTTTGAGCCAAAACGGATTTCCTCGCAGTTCGGAGTTCTACTACGCGCATATCTGTATGTATTCGGTTGCTGAAATTCGTTTTTAACACATCACACCCAGTGGTGTCATTTCCCCACATTTTTCGGAGTTGCAGATGATTGCTATAAAATTAGATAACAGGGGGCAGCGGGAATTCGAGATTTTTTTGCATATATGTATGTATGTATATATTGTTTGTTATTAACGAGTTTCGGGTTTCATTATTTTTCAAATTCGACCACGCATATGCCTGCCGCACACACACACAGTGTGATATTTTACTATTAAATATAATTTTATATACAGAATTAAAATGTCGCATATATATGTATTTATTTTAAATGACTCCGTTATTTGTAGTCTAATTGACCGTTTCATCTAATATTGAGGCCAATAATAGAACGTTTGCCGACAGTGGAATTTTAAGAGCCGGATTCGGGGTATATGTACTACAAATAATGTAGTCCCATTTTTTTATAATACATATGTATATTATGATTGTTATTGTTCAGTTTCGGTTTTTGTTGTTTTTTAAATTCGACTATATTGCCATATTTAGGCCAGGAACGCAGTTTAAATCTTCATCTAGTTTTCCAGATTGAGCTTAGAAAAGGGACTTGTTAACCGATTCTTCAAGCTTGACCCGGACGCGCGTCAATGGACTGGAGAAGGTAAATCTTCTATTTAGGGTGACACCAAGGTCCTTGAACTCCTTCTCCTCGTGTACCAAAGCCCCGTAAAGAAAAATCCGAGGGAGGATTCCTTTCTGGTATTCTTGTATTCGTGAACAGCGAGTACAGGTCCAAGGACGCTCAGGACGCCATCCTGGACAACCCAGAAGGATCTGATTGCAAAAAAAAAGGTTAAAAGATGTAGAATTTGTGTATATGTTGTATATACATAATACATATACACATGTATATATTTTAAAAGACTTCCTTATTGTTTTTTTCAATTATACCGTATCATCTACATCTAATATTGAGGCTTGCAGTTATTGGAATTTGGACTGTCAGGAGTGTCGTTTTATTCTTCAAAACAGAAAAAGCTGGATGAATAAAAAAGAAAAGTTAGAAACTTGCCTGGGGAAAAATTAAGACAATATCAAAGTTTTATAAAAAATGTGTTATTTGTTTTTTTTTTTAATATTAAAAGATTTTTCAAGGTAAGATAATAACAGTAAATTTTTTTGAGCCAAAACCGAATACCTTATAGTTCGGATGTAGTCCCCTATATTCGGTTGGTGGAATTCGTTTTGAACAAATCATCCCGAGTTGGTCTTCAGAAATGATAGTTAAGTAATGATTCTAACGAACAAAAATAAATATATACATACATATATGTATGCAAAATGTTTAGACCAAATTTTTGAATAAAATATATACATAGAATTCCCTGATCCCTATTTTCAAATGCTTTGCGGATGAAAACATTTTTATCTTCAAACGCAAGAAAAAACAGCTATCTCAAAATATAGTAAAGATAATATTTACAAAAATACCTTTTTAAATTTGCTGCAAACTCTAAAATTCCCGTGTCCCGCTATTTTACAATATTTTCCGCAATCAGTCTTAAAAAAAACCAAGCCTGACGGGGAAAATGCGGAAATGAGTCCACTGTTCGGCAGATCTTCGTATTGATAAATAAGATGCATTCTGCCTTTCTTTTGCTAAAAACCAACAATTGTGTTAAAAAACAATACATTTACACAGTTTGTCTTTTTTTTTTTTTAACAATTAAATTAGTGGTTTACCTAATATTCCGATAACATAGCGATTGCAAAAGATTCGTGAAAATCAGAGAACGGAAAACGAAAGCGTACGTTTCGGTCGAAAGTGACAAACAAAGCCCATCTGATAGTTTTTTAAGGTCGAGCCATCGTAAGCTGATTTTTAATTCTCCGTGTTTGTATAGTAGTTTCATTGCGCACGAGGTGGTAAATTTATTTTTGGTTAATATCACAAGTTTTTCGAGGGGAAGGTGCATTTGTCACGGCATTTTTGTTTGATACGTTGTATATTTTTATAGGTACGGAAATGACTCTTTTATATCAACTACCAACGTTGTATCTTTAACTCCCGGTCCGTTCAACTTTGTTACAAATATATAATACAAGAATATTTTTTTTAGACAATTTAGAAAAATGCTTATTACTAATTAATAATTCTTATTTATAGTTACTTACCCTTTTTTAAAATAATCATTATTTATATGTACACATATATTATATATGTGTATATATAACTTTTCAGAACTTTTCGACCATCGAATTACGAATTACACGGCGACCGACGGGTGACCTAAATGTTTTTATACGTGCATCAGAATAAAAATATGAATACAGTATAGTAAAGCTCAGTTTTTTTGGACGTCAAAAGGTCTTATCGAAAGCTTTAACAGAGATAAGCGGACCTGCTGACGATGGGAAAGCCTAAAGACCACAGACAATAAATATAAGAGCAGTTAGAGCCGCGTTAGGTAGTGACAGTTACAGGGTAGCAGCTTAAATAGCTACTTGTTTTAAAGCTCAAGATGATTTTTTTTCAATAAAGTGCTGCATTATTTTTATTTTAATTGTCTCACACCAACACAAAACTGTTTTTATTTTGGAAAGCTAATCACGAGAAACTGCCAGACTTTACAATAAATAGTTTCAGAATCGGTTACATTAAACAAATTAGTCCGCTCAACGCATTAAGCGACGGCAACGTCAATGAAGATATAAAAGAAAAACGATTAAATAAGAAAGAGAGAGGGCTGCGGATCTACTCTTCTCCGTTCCTCTCAATTGTCCACTTTTTTCATTATCTTTCTCTTGTTTTCTTGCTCTCAAACTTAATACTTATCGTATCCAATAACTGTTGTTTCCAAACTTAAAGCTGTTTATGATTTGAAAACTATGGTTGATGATGGTTTATTTATGACGGAAGTTAAAGGTGGGTGTAGAAAATAATGCAAATAAAAGTAGCTGGCAAGA
This sequence comes from Drosophila parvula, assembly GCA_018904695.1. NCBI lineage: Eukaryota > Metazoa > Arthropoda > Insecta > Diptera > Drosophilidae > Drosophila > Drosophila parvula. The sequence continues at coordinate 4,165 of JAEIIG010032531.1, read as the reverse complement.
AAGCTTTAGTGGGATGTTCTCGACCTTGGTATACCACGTACTAAAAGCTTTGTGATTTAAATTTTAAGATATACACCATTTATTAGTATTTATTGATTACATTTTTAATTTTGATGATAAGCACTCGCTATATTTACACACATAAATATGTAGATTAAATGTATTTTTGTTGTTCGATTTCACAACTGTGCGAAGAACCTTATGTCGAACATACAAGATCAGAATGATGATAGGTGAGTCAATTTTAATATTTAGTTGACTAATCAAATTTTTTTCGCACTTCAGTGTATGCTTAATAATAAATGGAAATTTGATTCAATTATTTCTAACACAAAGATAAAAGTGGTGAAAAATCTTAACATGGCCGAATAAAGTAATATGTCCCCTTATATTGTTATCTGTATTATCAGCTTTATGATACAGGTTTCTTGGTAACAATGACTTTTTATAAACAAGTTTTTTCACAAAATAAGAAACTTTAATATACAGAAAAGAGAAAGTTTCAGTTCGAACGAGATAAATACGGAATTCGTAAAAAAGCTACAGTCGGCTATGCTTGGTGTTGGATATCAAGGACCAAAAGTTAAATAAAACGAGTACTGAATATACAGTTGAACACTAACTCGTACAATGTGATCATACTGTCCCCTTCTCAAACACTTGTTTATCTGATTTGTCTATTCTGAAATTTGAACATTTTTATTTACAAAGTGAAGCAATATTTAGCCATAAACAAGTCATTACCAGTGGCATTACCAAAATTTCGAAATTGTTATTTTAAGATATTCTTCTTAACAATATTATCACACATTCTTAACACTATTATCAACATATATTTTGAGCTTTTATATATATAATGAATAACTTACTACATACGGAATATTTGTTACATTTTTCATATAGTTAGAATAATAGCTATGTAAAATAAATGATAAAATAACAAATTGAGGTAAATAAACAACATACAAATCAAATATCTAAAATATAATAACATAAAACATAGAAAATATAATTTATAATAAATAAATAACAAATAAACTAAAAGTATCAGTGACAGGGATCAAACACGTGAAATCATAAATTAAGCAGAGTTTTAGAATCTAACTTTTATTTCCCTGTTTATTATTTCATAAAATTAATTATATTAGGATGAACAAAAAAAATTTGTTCTTAAATTTAAACGAGATACCATTTTATTTTATACTCCTATATTAGACCAAAGTAATTACAATTTTTATAAAAAAAAAATTAATTACTGCTACTGCCGAATTTTAAACTTTTTCCATATAAATTTATTTTAATACATGAAATCTGTTATTAAATAGCTCGTTGATCCATTTCAGTTAATAACCAAAACAACGTTCCATGAATTATTGCGGTTATGTGAACTAAAATAGACATTTTGCTGAAAATCATGTAATAATAAGTCTTTGATTGGCTGTGAAAAGTTTCCTTCAGTGACTATGAAATATTGCTTCATTATAGGAGCAAAACAAATTTTGGGTTGGTAAGTCAGGCAAGCCAGTGATTTCATTAATAATAGGCCTCAATGACGCGGAGATTGGGGGCCAAAACAGATTCGGTATCCCAATGTTAATAATGGTAATATAGACAACAGTATGTATTGCCAAAATCCCTTATGGTAATACCACGTACGATACATATATTTGTTTCGGGGCTTTCCCCTGATCAAACGTCTAACGATCTTATTGCCTATATTCAAGGCAAGACAAAAGCCAATAAATCAAAAATGAAGAAAAATGAATGAATTTTAATTTTCTTATGCTAGGGATACGTCTTATCTTTTAAAATGAATGTCCCTAACGAGATTTTTAACACAATATGCTCTGAAAGCTTTTGACCAAAGTATGTTGTGGTCAAGATTTTCAAAGATAAGAAAAAAAAAAAAAGACGGCCTAGAGGAATAAGTCTTCCTAGGTCAGATCAGACCATTCTACCCTGTACGTCTTCCACTTCAAAAAATTAACAAACTCTATTCATATTTCCTATCAGAATTCAAAATGCTTACGTGGTAAGCTCCCTAAATTGTAACACTAAGTACAGCCTTTCGTTTTATCCCAGGTTATCGTGTTCACAGTAACCTGGTTAAAGCCGGAGATCCTTCGCTCCAATGTTTTTCCAACTGTGTACACCCAGGATGTGTGCGTAGTAGCTCTTTCAGCGCTAGCATGTCGCGCGTGCCCAGCCATCCATGAAGAAAGGCAACAATAAAATCTATTAAAAATAGGCGCCAAAGAGGAGACAAAAAAAGGTTGCGAGTCTCGCGATCTCGAGTTTGCAACAACAAATACAGTGTCTTCGCACTGTCACGCACAAAAAAATAAATTGCGTAGTTAGCCGCGACTTCTGGTGGTGGGGGTTGTCCCTTTTTAAAAATGTTCCCTTCCTTGGTGTACACTTTAAAAAGGCTGGATCGGCCTACCCGGCGAGGTGGTGGTGCCCTCATAGCGGTGGACCTCACACTCAAGTCGGAATTATTCGTTTTTGAGGAATGCCACGATGTTGATTTTCTCTGTGTATATCGGTTAAAGGTTAATTTAATCCTCTATTGTCGGAACTTCCTAATCGTTTCCGTTATTCAGTCGATGTCCAATAAACTTTCGGATAGGGACCATTTAGTAGTTCTAGGTCATTTTACCATTCCTGAAGCTAATTTGTCTGCTACCAAATCCTCAAATACTTATTTAACTACAGGACAACATGACATTATTAATGGTTTTTTCGACATCCCGCTGTGTCAAGTAAACCATGAACGAAATTCCAATGTGTGTGTGGCCCAAATTCTATATATGCACTGACATGGCTAACGCCATGGTTATTTCTTATAATGCTTTTAACGACTGTGTTCCGTTAGACTATCCGAAATTCAGAAACAAACCTCCTTGGATTAATATAGGGTTGACTCGCCTCACAACCATTGAGTCCAACCTCTATTCTAAATTTAAACATACCGGTTCTCAATCTGCCTTATCTCGCTATTTTTTATTTTTTATTATTAAAGATAGAGAAGTTTGTAAAACTAAACTAACTTAGTTGGTAAAGCGCTGGCAACAGGGCCTTCGGCTTCTAAGGTTAGTGATATTAAGTCTATTAGTTTAATTACATATTGTTCGTTCAATTTGGCTGCTTAGTTGGTAAATTTTTATTTATGTACATTTTCTGAAATAATTGTCGATGTTTGAATTGTCTTTGTTAATGATTTTATTCCATTGATTGCAGTGTTCTATGTTTAGTTTATTTCTTGTTAAGAATTCTAGTTTTAAGTGTCTGTTTATGTCTGTTCAATTAATGTTTATGGTGTAAATAAGGGGCATATTGCTTGTCGATTGTGCGGTTTGGTCGGCTAGACAATAGTGATCTGATTTTGTTAGAGTAAAAATTGTTGTTGTTTGTGTTTCTTATGAAGTCAATTGCTGAGAGAGAGACAGAGCAGAATTTCTAAATTCCCCTTGTGTTTTTGACTTGATCGATCGCTACTAATATGAGTATGGGGGTAAGATACAATATTTAATAATATATGTATCTCTTGTGATTGCATATGATATAGTGGAGTTCATTTTTGATCCGTTCGTAAATATGAATTTGTGTCTTTTTTGTTCGTATAGTTTCCTGTGGTGTGGTTTGTTTCTTGTGCGCTCTAAATGTTGTATCTATGAGATTTGGGAGATCCCAAGGTGGCTGGTAGTTGTGTAGTTTTACTGATTCGTAGGGTGGACTTAGTGCTTGACAAAGGTTTATTGTACGGTCTATGGTTGATGGGTTTGTTTTTTTTATTTTCTTTGTTTGACAAGTTTGTGTATTATGAATTAGACTTCTGCATGAATGTACTCATTTGAGGCATAACAGATCTGTACAGTAGTATAGAGTTCTTAAAAGCACTGCACTCATTCTTTACTGTACAGTATACTCTATATGCCAGAAGAAGATAGCACAACCTTTTCAGTGCACTCACTTCGATTGAGTACAGTATACGGTTGTACTCTTCGTGAGTGAGTACTACATTTGTCCCTTTTTAAACAGTTGTACAGCTTGTAAGTTGACTGTGGACAAGTGTGCAGATGAGTGCAGTATTTTTAGTAAGTAAACATGGATTGCAAAGAAAACGACGCTCGTGCAATGAACTCACAAAATAATGTAAGTTTTT
>JAEIIG010032530.1:0-75023 GCA_018904695.1 Drosophila parvula | reverse complement strand
AAAAAAAAAAAAAAAAAAATCCATTATAAATAAACCAGAGAAAATTTCTCTACAAACCATAAGTGCAGTCATAAATTTAAGGCGAATATCGCATATCAGCAACCCAAATTCAAAGGAAAAAAAGGACCACAAAGAGACCCATAAACAATGGACCCTACAAGTGCCACAAAAAGGAATGCCCGCAGAGATACTTGAACAATCGATTAGCGTTGTGTGTGATTGCAGCTCTTAATTGAATCGATAACGCAAAAGGGCGGCGACGCGGAAAAGCGGCTGCTCTGCCATTATCAATATCAGCTGTAAAGTAAACAACACACAGTTCCCCGATTGAGCTGGCAATTCCATAATTTGTTGCAAACAAATTGCGACCTCTGACTTCCTCCTTTCTGTAGACCAGTGCCATCCAAACCGATCCGATATAATCCGATCCGAAACGGAACGATTCCCGTGAATAGAACGTGTTGGCCGCATACATTTGCATATATGTATGCCTGATCTAGACGTGTTCATTGTTTATATGTTCCCTTCGCTGTTTGCTCTGTTTACTGCTTTTTGGGATAGTTTTTCGAAACGTGTCTGTCCGTTGTCTGCTTTTATTGGCATCAATTTTTAGTGAAGAAAGGCAGCAGAAGTAGCGGCAGCAGCAGAGAAGGCAGCGAATTACAGGCCCGGCCATAATTTGCGTCGCCGCTCGTCGCGAAATCAATTAAAAGGCAACACAAATTTGTTATTTATTTATTGTGCAACGGCCGCGGGGTTCAGAACAGGTTATCATCAAGTCGCCGCAGCATCCAAGCAGCAGCTTAATAAAAATTCTAAGAGAAAAAAAAAGCACAAATACACAAAACTAGTAGCCAGTAACAGTAAAGAGAAACGGAAAAAGACAAACAAAAAAAGATACAACAAATAAAGATACAACAAAAAAACCAGCGTCAAGTGCACGGTGTCAATCTCTCAATTATTTAATTAGGCAATTGCCAGCCAATTTCGGTTGAGCGACAGCTTCTTCTCGGAAGCAAACAATGCTGGCAAAAAACAAAACAACTGCAATTCCTCAGACCAATTGATATTCGAGGTAAGAATATCGCTGAAAGTAAAAATATATACACAAATATATCCAATCGACACCCGCATAAGTCTTCTTCATTTTTTTCGAGGACGCGCAACGATACCGATTCCGATTCGGAAATGCTACGAAGTCGGCCCGATCGGCTGTTCGGTTGTCGGGCCTCGGGTTTCGGAGTGTTGTTTGCCGGCGATTTCCCATCGTTAGTCGCAAAAAGTTTGCCGCTGTAATAACTCGAAGTACCCCACGGTTCTACTCTATATAGCGCGGTCGCGCGCCTCCAGACTTGTACGATTCTACGGCGAAAGCCGTGCGCTATATATTTCTGTGTGAGTTCGTGTCGGTCGAGTCATCAAATCAGCAAAAAAACAAAACATCTGCTCCAGCACGTTTTCCAGTTGCCCAGAAACCACAAAAAAAAAAAATAAAAACATTTGCGATAAAAGATACAGAGCGAACAACAAATATCCAACAACCAAAATACACAAAAAAAAAAAAAACAGAGCCCAAGTGAAGTGAAATAAATTTGGAGAACACAATTAAGAAACGCTGCCGAGGCTGGATCATCAAATTATTTGATTTGTGTAATGTAATCCAATACGCGTCGGCAGCACGAGCGACAATAGCAATAACTAATAAATTCATTAGCCTAATGCCGTGCTGGCGGTCAAGATTAAATTAAATCAGCTTCATCAGGCTTAATTAAAACGAAACTTTCCCATTTAAAACTACACTCAATTGAGTGTGAACAGGCGAAAGAGAGCAGCACCAGTAGCAGTAAAAGCAAGCCGCATCAAGTAATAATAGAAGCACCGACACATACGGCATTATTATACGAAAAAAGTATTATAAGTACTCGAAATATCAGTACTGCAAAAATATAACATAACGTAACCGCGAGCACGCGTCTCCGCCCGGCTTTAACAATAGATCCCAAAACCGCCGTGAATAATATCCGTACCACGCGATTCGTCGTTCAGAGATCGGTGTTCAGTGTTTGGTGTCGCGACTTTGCTCCAAAAAAACAAACGCAAGCAGGTTGGGGATTCAGAGGAGGCTGTCTAGCGGGGATTCCAGTTTCGCTGGCGCTACTGCCTGCTCCGGAAAACCTTGACAATCGCCATCCAAGTGGGCAAGGTGAGGGCAGCAGCCGTCGCTCTGATTCAACTTTTGTGCAATGTGCGTGTGCCGCAATTAAAAAATAAACAAAAATAGCCACAAGAGCTTGGTAGTTACAAAGAACGAATATGGATGTACTCTATAGAGAGAAGTTGATAAAATAACAACTAAAATATACATCTAAGGGTTTCTTGAAGTTCCCTGGAATTTCAAGGATCACCAAACTGATCCTGCGAAAGTGATTACTTAAACTTACATATATTATAAAAGTATATGGATTGAAAAGGAAGTAAACGAAAACAGAAAAATAGTCTGGTTATTGTATATTCAGTATAAAAATCTTATATACAAATAATCTATAGTAATAAAATAATCAAGTGATTTTACAAGTTTTATATTTTGTGTAAAAAATCGTATTAGAAAATTATATCACTCAACAAATAAATGGTACATACAAAGAAGAAGTAAAATATAAAATAAAATATTAAATTTAAATATAAAATATAATATAAATGGAAATATAAACTTTGAAATATACACAACCTTTAAAATATAAGCTCCTTAAGCTGCTAAAACTTCCTAGGACGCCTACAGACACAAAGGAGAAGTTAAATATAAAATATAAAGCCAAATTCTTGAAAATATTAACTTTTAAATATATGCTTATATATTAAACGTTTAAAATGTATCCTTCTTCACTCCTACAAATGTCTTATACTAAATAAACTACCTATTATAATGCGATTTGTCTATATTAATACGATTATTTACACTTAACTGAGCTCTGTCAAATCGTGTCAACATAGATTTTGTTCTATCAACTGCGTTTTAACAGCTCAGTGATGACTGATGTGATTATTGATTTATTGCTTGAGACTTATTATATATCATTAAAGTACAACAACAACTGTGACAGCAAAGTAAACATAAACACTATTAATACCCGACATAAGGGTACATAATAATAATAATAACATAAAGGCAATAAAAACCGGTGCGTTAACAAAACCCCCCCGTCCCCAAAAAACCCCCAGGCATCTGTGCAGTTTCACTTTCATTTTAGGCCGTTTCGCCTTATGGCATAATTTAACGAAATGTAACGGAATTTTTTCGAGGTGACTTCCGTGTTTTTTTTTACAGACTAATCAATGATCTCCTCCTCTCAATGTCATTTGCAGCCTGCTGAGCGGCGATAGTGAGGAATCGGTGCGCTGCTCCTACTGCTCGGTGCTGAATGTGAACGAGAACGACTTGCGAATTTCGTTTGAAAACACCTGCACCGACTCGCTGGTCACCGCTTTCGATGATGAGGCCCTGCTAATATGCGACCAAGGAACCGAAATGGCAAGCGCAAAGGTTTTATTAGTGACACTAGAGCACTGGACAGGCAATCTACACTCAACTAACATTCTTATCATTAACAAAATTGAAAAGATATTAAAAATATACTATTTTACTTATTATTTTTACATTTTAAATAGTAATTTTTATCTTACAATGAAATATTTCATTCATAAATGATGTTGAATGGATATTTTAATATTTAATAATGTAAAGTTCATACAAATATCTTTATTTTTCTATAAAATTACATCATAATCTGCCCTCATATCATATCAACATAATTTCCTGCTTAAACTCCGACTTGGACTTGACTTAGGCAACTGTATTTTCAAGGATCTTAACCCCTATTGATTATATTCATTTTCGATCTCCTGCAGGTACACTTTGATGACGTGTCGTTGTACGGCACTCCGAAAGAGGAGCCCATGCCCAACATACCGATCGTTTCGGAAAAAGTCTCTGCGAATTTCCTAAAAAGTCAATTGCAATCATGGTTCCAGCCGACGGACAACCGACTGGCCATGAAACTGTTTGGCAGCCGCAAGGCGCTGGTCAAGGAGCGCATACGTCAGAAAACTTCCGGGCATTGGGTCATACACCCGTGCAGTTCATTCAGGTTAGAGGTCAGGGGTGCCCATGCATGGCAAGCGAGGGCAGTGAGACATTCGCTCTCGTTTGCTCTGCTCGGGCAGTCTTGCTTTAAATAATCTTAATCAGCTTTGTACTAATTTGTTCCGTCCATTTATACAGGTTTTACTGGGACCTTTGCATGCTTTTATTATTAGTAGCAAATCTTATTATCCTGCCAGTCGCAATATCATTCTTCAACGATGATCTGAGCACACGATGGATTGCCTTCAACTGCCTAAGTGATACTATTTTTTTAATAGATATTGTAGTCAATTTTAGAACAGGTAATGCACCCACTCTCTCCACTCAGCCAACTAACTAAACAAGACCCCCGATAAAAATAATCCCCCTGAATGTCCCCGAATGGTACCATGCCCCCATTACTGCGCCCCTGCTTAACCATAAAACTCTCGGCCGAATGTTTGATTTCAGGAATTATGCAACAAGACAACGCTGAACAAGTAATATTGGATCCAAAGCTTATAGCTAAACACTATTTAAGAACTTGGTTTTTTCTCGATTTGATTTCGTCGATACCGCTAGATTATATATTTTTAATTTTCAATCAAGTAAGTTAACGTATTTAAGAAACAGTTCGATACATTTTGATTAAGATTATGAAATTGCAGGATTTCTCTGATTCTTTTCAAATATTGCATGCCGGACGCGCCCTGCGCATCCTGCGCCTGGCCAAGCTCCTGTCCCTGGTGCGACTGCTCCGACTGTCCCGCCTCGTGCGCTATGTGTCCCAATGGGAGGAGGTCTATGTGAGTACACCCGGCTCATTCTGGCAACGCTCGATTCCTTTTTCGTTTCCCTCAGTTTCCGTTACAGCTTCAGTTTAAGTTTCAGTTTCGTTTCGTTACCAGTTCCTTCTTTAGTTTGCATAACAACTTACTTACACTTTGAACTCTCTCCCCTGGTTTTCATTTTTTACCAACACATCTGTAGGATATATACACACAGGGGAAAAGGGGGGTCAATTTGGTCGATATAATTTCAAATAATTATTCAAGATTTTGAGCATATTTCAAAGACTTAAGTTACATAAGGAAAATGCCTAAAAGTATGTTAAAATATTTTTAAAATAATCCCAAGAAGAGTTGACTTGATAAATGGCATTTGAAAGTAATTATCTTAAATATTAACATTCTTCTTTTCCGATCCGATTGTCCCTCATTTTGTAGTACCCTTTTCTGTGTCTATATAAGCCAAGACCTTTTGTTTTGTCATTACTTTACCAAGGACCCTTTGGTCCCTTGTCGAGACAACCCCCGTTTCCCTTTTCGTTTGCTCCAAATCTCGACCGTAAGATCAGCATAACTCTACTCGTTCACTCCACACCACAAAGACAGATTCGAGGATCTAGGTTATATCTAGGCAACGGCAATTAGGTCAGGAGTTAAAAATAATAATACCCCCGAAGTGCTCACTTTTCTTTGTTGTACATGTGTACGTAGTACATGTGTGTGGCGGCAGTGTAAAAGTTCGTGAATTAACAATTGTTTATAAAAACGCGCAGAAATGTTCGAAAACTATGTAATTTACTTTGAGTTGAGTTGTTAAATGGAACCTCTGTGTCTATGATTTCTATGATTATATAAACGTTTAAATCCTTTGCGTTCGATTACCAATCGTTTTGTTTACCAAGTATATTGATATAACCTCAAACCCTCTCAACCTACTAAGTATGTGTGTCTATAAGGTGTCAATCCAAACCAACATAGAACCAGACAATCGCTGTACCATATATAAAGCCAACTCAGTTTGTACATTATACAGTTGTGTGATCCCCCCGATGTTTGTTTCGTGTTGTGCGCCTGCTGCGCTTCGAGTCCACCCAGACCAGATCCTGAATATAAACGTATACTTAATTCCTGCCGGAACATACACACACACACACAACACACAGTCCTCTCTCTCACACACACACTCCAGATAGCACACACATCATACTCGTATGACACACACTTTCAAATCAAATCGAATCGAAAATGTATATCCTTATTTTTGGGTCTTTTTTTCTCGAACCATCTAACGTGCTCGCTACGCTTGAGAACTCGTTCACTTGTGCCGCGGGAAGAATCCTTTGCTTTCTTTCACATTTCTTCAGTTGAGTCTCCGATTTATCGCTTATGTTGATACTCTGATATTCTATATATTTACGAGACTTACAACTTACGATTTACGATTTCCTATTCATTTCTTTGCCAACTTTGAAGCACTCAAATCGATATTCTTCATTGCACTTTGTACAACTCTTTGAACTTCTTTGAAGGCCTAATTCCGCAACTCAAGGGTTGAGGAGTGCCTTTATTTTATCCCTATATATCTCTATATATCCGATGAATTCCCTCTCCAACAAATCCCCACCTTAACCCCCCAACCCCGTTCCACAACTACACCTTCCCCTCCAAATGAGATACGTACAAGTACAGTTTCTTCAGACCCTTGTAAAACATTGTCTAAAATTGGAAACCACCGTATATATTATATATATATTATGATTTATGTTTATTTTGTTTTTGATACGCTCAACTTAAGCGATAAAATGAAAAGTATTCTGCTAAACGCAACTAACCAAAACTTATGATGCTTATGACAATCAGTTTAAGAGCCACCTCAAATATATATATTAAAAAAAAAACAAAACAAATACAAAAATCCAACCTAGCTGAAAATCAGGGCCTAAAATACCTGTGTATATATATGGTTTTTAGATTCTGCAGAATCTACAGAAAAAAAGTGCTGATCGCAGAGGGAGAATGCACAGAAAAGACAAAGATGGCTTGACAAAAAGCAACCTAATTCTCAAGGTAAACCATCCAATAAAAAAGTAACAAACCAAAAATCAAAATCAACAAAACACAACAACTTCAGTATATATTATATTGATAAACAAAAAAAAAAAAAAAAACCAAAAGCCTTGATTGATTGATTGAAATTATGATTATGTATTAATTGGTGGCGGCATAGCTCACGTTTTTTGAGTAATGTTTAAGCCAAAATTGAGTTTTAGTGCATAATTTCGTTCGATTGTTCGTTCGTTCGATTGTTCGATTGTTCGTTGATCATGTTTGCTTGATTTTAATGTTCGTTCGTTCGTACGTTCTGTAAATTTTCTGAGACTGCCATTTTTAATTACATTAATTGATTGACTGATTGATATATTGCCATACATAATCTCTATTTCTCATTTGATGCATAATGAAAATCTCAATGCTACGAAAACGAAGAAGAGAGTCTAGCCACAAAAAATAGAAAAGCAGCCAACAAACGATAAGAAAAATACGATCTTCGGTGTAATATCGAAGCTCTTTTCATGCTCTTCCCACGATGTAGAATCGGTTTTAAGAAAAATTCAAGAATACTGTAATATATTTCGTTAGATTCAGCTGTAGCTTTTGATTCCATGCATGGGCATGATCGGAAATCCTATCGTACCATCTATCGTTGTGTAACCCAGATTAGCTGGGCTCTGGTATCGCTGTGAAGAGCATGAAAACGTTACAGATCTCAGGAGATATTACGGATTGCTTAGTGTGTGTTTTGAATGCTTTCCTGCTTCTAGTAGACTCGTTTTGAGAAACGATAGAAGAATCGTTACCACACTGTAAAGACACGCAACCAAATGTGCATCAAAACTGCACAAAATATTTCTGTATATACATAGTTGGAAGAGTTATAGATGCTGGTGATGCTGCTTTTGTTGTAGGTTTAGGTCTTAGATCCAGACACGAGACACACCATATCGATCTGAGGCAGGGAAACTGATCCAACGACCAATCAGATCGAACACGAACACTGTACTATATCTAGCCACATACTACTCGTATTCTATAGCATACATTTGTGGGCCCGTGCCAAACGCTTTCCACATATCCTTAACCTATATTGTATCTATCGTACTCAACTTAATCTCACTTTGATCGACACTCTGCTCTCAATGCTTTCCGCTTTAGTGCTTCGCGCTTTCGACTTTCCACTTTCTCTTGCTCTCGCCCGAATTACACAGAGAAAAAAATTAAATAATATAAGTAAAAAAATATATAACAGATGCCAAAATAATTTTAAACATATCAAGGTCTAACACTTGATAATTTGAAGAGTTAAATACATTTGGCTTTAAAATTATAATTATTTGCGTAAATACAATAGAGGTATAAAATAAATATGATATAAATCAACCTGATATGTTTTAAATTATTAGCTAATACCTGTCAAGTGTCATGTGGATGAGTTTCATATTTCCTATATGAAAATTATTCCTCTTTCAGAACGATGTAAATCCCCTTGATCCCTTTATGTTAATCTATATTTTTTCTCTGTGTAAAATACAAGTCTGTTTTGCTGCCTCTGCTACCGTTACCTGTTGTTTTGTTACTGTTCCTTGGTTTTGGTTTCTCCACTTTTCTCAATTATTATTATGTATTGTTATCTCTGCCTCCTTTTCCTCTTCTGTTGTACAAAAGATTTCAGAAGGAGCGTGTAATAGAAAAGAAAAACAAAAGAAATAAGCTTTTTTGGAGTGAGATCCTCCCACACACACACCCACACACACATGTACACGCACACACGCAGCTACAGCCACTGAATTCTTGAATGCAACAATAACAAGAACAAGCGTTTGTTTTTTTTTTATAATCTCAATACCGCTCCCTCTCTGCCTATCTCTCTTTCACTATGTTTCTCTCAATCTCTGTGTTCCTGCTCTTGCTCTATGTTTTCGTTTACCGTTCGTTTGGTTAATTAGTTTCTATTTAATTTCTGGTTTATAATTTCGTTGGTTCGTTTACAAGAATTTACGAAAAACTTTTGTACAGAATTACGTAGTTGAAATTATTAACAAACTGCGAAAGTCAGACAAACAAAAACGCTTTCATTGTAAAATACGAGTTTCGATTTCGATAATTTGAACGTTTGAACGGCTTAGTGTCCATAATTATGTTTAACAAACGAAAACAAAAAAAAAAAAAAAACAAACAAAAGTAAAGATGAGCACTTGTACCATAATTTAGCAGCTGATTTTGCACCTATTCGAAAAACGTAGAAATGGTTTGAATTTGAATTTGACTTTGAATTGATTGAGTTTGGATTTGATTGATTGCTCAGGTTGTACACACTGTACACAAAGTACACACCGTACACACCGGACACTGTTGTATTGCCTAACACTAGACTAATCTTATCTTATGTTATCTAATCGGCTGTACCATATCTCCGCTCTGTTGCGATCTGCATAGCATACTTATCGGCTATCGTCTATCGGCTGTCGGACAGAGTGGAGAGAGACGGAGGCGCCGATTGATTCAGTAATTTCTTGTTTAATGGCTGTGGTTTGGTTTGTTTTAGTTGCTTTGATTGGCATAACTGCAATAACTGTTTATATTTACCGGTAGCTGGAAACGCCAAAAGTCACAAAAAAAAAAAAAAAAAAAATATGCGCCAAGTTCCGAAGTAATAAATTAATATAAATTTCCTAGTTCCAAGTTTCATTTCCTCGTTTGGGTTATTCTTTCTCTCGTTTACTTGAGACATTTGGTTTTATATACAATATGTGGAACTCACACACCCAGATGTAACACGCATACACTTTCAAAAACACCCTCACACACACACACATACACCACAACATTGAGTAAGGAGTTGCCAGGAAAGCTCAGGATTTTAAATCGATTTAAATTGTGTCCGAAAGTGTGCTACAAAGTGATATAACAGAAAATTCAATTTATATTGAATTTGGAACCTAAATCATTTAATGGCATATTTTTAGACTCATTTTAAACGGATTCTATATCAATTATTCAAATTATTAAATTCCTCTATTCCTGATTATGCTCTAAGAGTCTCTACCTAGTAGCTTCTTACTCTATGACCACACACCCACAGTTACACTATCACACACACACACACACACACACAAGAGCGGTGTTGGACCTTGGTTGATGTGCACCATTTTTGATTGACCTCTCTGGTTGCAGTTCCTCAATATGGCCTCGGTCTTCATGAGGATCTTCAATTTAATTTGCATGATGCTCCTGATCGGCCACTGGAGCGGTTGCTTGCAGTTTTTAGTGCCAATGTTGCAGGGTTTTCCATCCAACTCCTGGGTCTCCATCAACGAGTTGCAGGTGCGCCTATTTCTTTCTAATTGGTAAATCCCAAACAGCTGAGATGATCTATCTAAAAATGGGCTGTTCCAATTTGCAGGAATCCTACTGGCTGGAACAGTATTCGTGGGCATTGTTCAAGGCCATGTCGCACATGCTGTGCATAGGCTACGGCAGGTTCGTACCAGGATTTTCAATATACTTTCATCAATTTAATTATAATTAAAATATATAATAATTTTTCCCTATATTATTATACTTCTCTCTCACGCAGATTCCCACCACAATCACTGACAGACATGTGGCTGACGATGCTATCGATGATATCCGGGGCCACGTGTTATGCATTGTTCCTCGGTCATGCGACCAATCTCATCCAGAGCTTGGACTCTAGCCGGCGCCAGTACCGCGAGAAGGTCAAGCAGGTGGAGGAGTACATGGCCTATCGCAAGCTGCCGCGTGATATGCGGCAGCGAATTACGGAATACTTCGAGCATCGGTACCAGGGTAAATTCTTCGATGAAGAGTTGATACTTGGCGAGTTGAGCGAGAAATTGCGCGAGGATGTCATCAACTACAACTGCAGGTGGGAAATCTGTCATTATTTCACTATAACAGGACACCTGTGAGGTACCATCAATGTCACATACTAATATTTATATTTTACTCGACTTTGATAGATCCCTCGTGGCGTCAGTGCCTTTTTTTGCTAATGCCGATTCGAATTTCGTTTCCGACGTAGTTACCAAACTGAAATACGAAGTTTTCCAACCAGGTAAGTTGAAAAGAATAGCCTTTCCTTTTAAAGAATATTAATAAATTGAATTGAAAGACTATATGGTGATATTACATATAAGAAATTCTACTTAAAAATTAATATAAATATAGTTTCGGTCTTAACAAAGGTGATCATTGTAGAAAAAATAATACGAATGTCTTGTTAAAGCTTTGAGAATATTTACTTATTATTCAGCATTTGGTTTGATATTTAGTTTAAATTTTATATTTGTCACCTTTCGCGATTTGCACGCATTAAAAAATAAACCAAAGCCACTGATGAGGATGCCTTCTTGCAGCAACCGAAACACCGCTTCTAACGCTCTAAAAAATACAAAAAACTATTTATTTATCACCAACTAACTTTGCTAATATCTATCTCTATCTATTATTTACAATCTATTCAAATTATTCATAATGTTTTGGAGTGTATCTAACCAGTTATTTGAATGTTTCAGGTGATATTATCATAAAGGAGGGTACGATCGGTACAAAGATGTACTTCATACAGGAGGGCGTGGTGGACATTGTCATGGCCAACGGCGAGGTAACTATACCAATGTTATATTGAGTTGAAATCCGTTTATAAAACATTTCGTGATCCATATAGGTTGCCACCTCACTATCGGACGGCTCTTACTTCGGTGAGATCTGTCTGCTGACCAATGCGCGTCGTGTGGCCAGCGTGCGAGCCGAAACCTATTGCAATCTATTCTCGTTGAGCGTGGATCATTTCAATTGCGTTCTGGATCAGTATCCGCTGATGCGCAAGACCATGGAGACTGTGGCCGCCGAGCGGTTGAACAAGATTGGCAAGAATCCAAACATAATGCAGCAGAAGGACGAGCAGCTAAGCAATCCGGAGTCGAACACGATCACGGCTGTGGTCAATGCTCTGGCTGCCGAGGCTGATGACTGCAAAGATGAGTGAGTTGCCAAGGGAATGTTTAAGTAGTTAAAAGTGATGAGTAAAAGTATTAAAGCACACATTAATATCAAATATAATATGCTAATGTAAGAGAAAACACTAGGGTTTTTACAACTCTTAAGAAGGTGCCCCAAATTATGCTACAAAATGTTCCTTCTTGAATTTGGTACCTAAAATATTGTTTTGCATTCTTTTCGACACCTTTTTAAGGGTTTTTAGAACCCTTAGTAATTTCTACAGCACCCTGGACTATCTTTATAAATGCCTGTGCTAATTTTGGGCCAAATTCTTTCAGTGACATGGATCTCAAGGAGAATTTACTGCATGGGTCAGAGTCGAGCATTGCTGAGCCGGTGCAGACGATACGAGAGGGATTGCCGCGACCCCGGAGCGGCGAGTTTCGAGCTCTGTTTGAGGGCAACACCCCGTGACCCTGAGGCAGGACGACGATGACGACGATGATGATGAGGACGACTAGCGGTGCCGGTGGGCACCGGGCAACCATCTGAGTCCAGCGGCTCGCAGGACACTCACTCAACCACATCTCGACATCCACACTCACACACACACCACATACACACACACAGAACACAGGACTCCCACACTTACACATGCGTATATAATAATTTAGTAAAAAGGAACCCCAAGACGCGATAAGAGTACACTAAAAAAAGAATCAATTTATGGTAGACACTCTATATATGCAATTGCGATTTAGTAGAAAAACGTATTAAAAATGAAAAAATCAAAAAAAAAAAAAAACAAACAAAACAATTACACAAAAAATGTCCTCAATAATTATTCATAATTTCAGCTCCGCTAACTGTGATGACTTTAATATAAGAATCGAAAAAAAAATTAACAAAAAAAAAGTGAAACAGAGAAACAGAGATAACGAGTACATACAGAGATAAATTATACGATAGAGAAGAAACTCAGCAGCCAGCAGACAAGACGACAGATCAGATCAGAGAATCACAACCACGCAGCCATAGAAGAATTGCCACACACACACACAACACACACTCCACACACAACACACACCACATACTAGATACTGACATATAAAGTAAAATCTACATATAAGTTTTATGCCCACGATATTGTAACGATAACGAAGTGAATAGACTTTTGAATTGCTACACATAGGTGTTAGTCCTATGGACCTACTACAAAAAACCAAAAACAAACACACACACACCACCCACAACACACACACGCGAGGCACACCTGTAGCTGGCCAGGTGTACAACAGGTGACCGGATTGAGAGGTAAAACAGGCGACAGTCAGACATATGCATTAACTTATGATATAAACGAAGCGAAGCGTTACAGCATACCAAAACATATTTATGCGCGTAGCTATTATGTACTCGAGCAACCAACAAAACAAACAAACAAACAACCAACAATTATGTATTATTGCGATTATATAGCATATTTAAATACGCATTGCAACAAAACGAAAACGAAACAAAATGAAAAGGGAAAACATAACTCAGCAATATACAAAAAGAAAAAACCCCAACCCAGAAACAAAACAAAAAATTAAAAAGTATTTAAGCAAATTTAACGAAATGCGCATTAGTAGTTGAACTATTAGTTTTTCACTCACTAAACAAACAAAAAAAAAACACCACTCGACACACAACGTAGTAGAGAAGCCTCAACAAAAACTAAAAAATACAAAAAAAAAAAAAATAAAAAAATATATTAAAAACCAACCTCAGGGTGCCGTCGTTTCAACGGTCACCAGAAAATAACATAAAAAACAAACAAACAAAACGAACAGACGACAAGAAACCAACTATATACACAACATATATATACAAAAAACATAGACAATGTTGTCTTTTATAGGGAATTGTTAAAAAAACAAAAACAAAAAAACAACCGCCTCAGTTACATTTCAAGTATTTATTGCCCAGCAGCAAGATCATTATTATTTCACATTCAAATTACGTATTTCCGTTCAGAGATAATATATATACATATATATATATTTATTTAGTTGCGAGCGAGAACTCTTTTGCAAGTGGTTCGTCTTTGAGTCCTTGTTTGGTTTTAATTTCGGGCATAAATCGGGCGAAGAACATCAGCGCCGCGCCTTGTTGATGGATTTATGTAACTTAGTATTTTATTACACGTAAACTAATAAAAACGAAAAGCAGAAGGACAGCGTTTGCCTTAAAAATAATAACAAAATGCGAGTTTCATTCTCTCGAGGTCTACACATCAAAGATTATTACGCGATTTAAGTCATTTAGTGGGAAAAACTAATGAATAAGTGCAACATTCCATGTCCATAAGTTGCAAATTTAACTAAATTTCTTCTAATATATATATGATGATGATATAAGCCTAAGTTTCGTAGCAGCGACGCACCAAACCGGAGTCAATGAACGCCTTGTTCAGGTTCTTGTTGAACGGCGTCACGGCATCCGGATCTACCAGCACTAAATAGGCGGAGTTATCCTGCAAAGGTTAAGTTTGTATAAGGATTTTAGTTAATTTGGTCCAGTGATGCCCTACACACAGACTCGCGAGTCTGCAAGTTTCGCTGCCCGAGCTCTGCTCACACCGATCACATAAATGCTAGTCTAATGTGGGCATGTGTGGGCACCACTGGTTTAGTGTAACCACACTCACCTTAATGTCCACGATTTTGGCGTACAGTCGGCGGAAGGAGACCAGCCTGAAAAAGTACTTGACTGCCTCGGCTGACCAGCCCGGACCTTTCCAGGGCGTCACAAAGGCCAGGCGACCGTTTAGGCACTGCGATGGCAGCGTGGCAAAGTCCTTAAGCAAATGCATGACATCCTTGTGGTTCACGCATATCACTTCTCCGGTGTCGACCAGCTGCACCTCGACAATCTTGCTCTGGTTACCGGGCTGATGTCTCACCACCTGAGCCCGCTCCCATGCCCCATTTTTCTTGGATCGCACCACGCACATATGATCCGTAGTAATCAAGCACATGGGCATAACGTACTTGTCCGGATACTGGCTGTCGTAACAAACTCTACAGGAAAGCAGGATTAGTTCCAAAGAACTTAATAAAGTGCGAGAAAACTCACTGCATGTTGGAGTACATGGCCTTGTAGTCGTCATAGTCATTGTTATATATCCAAAAGTTGAAGTTGTGAGGATGCTCCACCATCACCAGCTGAACCTCGATGCGCTCGCCTATGTCAAATGTAGCAGCTGCAACGCGAGCAGGCAGCTTGAAATCGGAACGGACACAGTCCTTGGGGTAGTCAACACTCAAAACTCGATCGTCCTGAGAAGGTATCATAGCTGAATGATTGTTGTGAACTTTTAGAACAAAAGTCTTACCACAGCATTGAGTGGAATGGCATTCTCATCGCTGCCGTCATCGGAGGACTCGTAATCCAAGAATGGGTTCTTTGACACGTCCTGAGGATTGGGATCCTCCTAAAGCAGAAATTCCTTCAAGAAATGATTGTTTTTTATATTTAAAGTTAGCTCTTACCTCATCGGAGGACTCAAAGAATGGATTGTTGTTGCGCCAAGACTGGACTGTATTATTCGAAATTGTAGACTTTTCCAAGGGTTCCGGGTAACGTTCGCCTTGGGAAACAGGCTCGAGTTCGAGCTCCACCATTGCTCCTCTTTTAATGGCGCCAATTTGTTCCGGCTTCTCATCCTTTGCCGCCGGCGGTGGCAGTTCCCCATCCGCCGAACTGAAGTCATCCCTAACCCATTTCTCGCGATCGGATACGTAATTTGCATTATCCAGCGGATCTATAAAGCCAGTGGGAGTAGTATTCGCTGTCGACAGCTTCTGGAAGGAATCCACCAGTTCCTTGGTCTGGATCTCTGGTTTTTGCGCCAGTCTGGCCTGAACAGACTGTGCCTGAGGATTTCGAAAGTTGAATTCCTCGGGCCTGGGTAGATTATGCCTTTGAAGCAGCGGTGTTATCTTTGGAAAAATCGGAACGTTCTGCGGATAGGGATAGGGAAACGGTGTCAGCATCGTAAGAGTTGGTGGATAATAAAAGGGCACCTGCTGCTGCTGTCCGGCGCAGATTAGGGCGTTCATATTGGGATAGACCACTGGCACGGGTCTGTGCGGTGGCATGGGATTGTACGTCTGCACGGGATACTGTAGCCGATTGTAGTTGGGATAGGAGACGGGCGTGTGGTGCACGGGTTGCCTTTGCTGCTGCTGCTGCTGCCGTTGCTGATGTTGTTGTTGCTGCTGCTGATTCATGTTCCGGATGTGCTCGTTTATAAAGCACAGATCCGATTTATCCGAGGCGTAGAAAAACCTTGGCTTTAACCTAGCCCGACAGCGGCTCTTGGTTGGCTTCTTCTGGCACTGGACCAGGTTTTGTATGTGGGCCGAATTCGCTTTGGCCACCGCGAGCACACTGGCCGTGGGTCCATGTCCCACTACCTGTAAATATGGTTGTTAAGCATTGTGTAATGTAGTGTACAAGTAGAACTTACCACAACGGTGTCCGGAATCGCCCGAAGGAAGCTTTCGGTGTCACGGAATCCCAGCGTGCCATAGGGGACAATGGCGCCCTCTTCGTTTCGATAGTCACACATCAGCCTCTCGATGGTCATCCGGTCTGGACACGACACCACCAGTGAGTGGATCACCCTTTTCACATAGCTCAGTTTCCCTTCAGTCTCCATTTTGCTTTGTCTGAGTCAAAGTTCTGCGAAAATATCAAAGTTTTTCCTCCGAGATCGGCGGCATGCTTCGAAATCGATTGATCGATGTTTAACTGTAATCACGAACGACGCTTATAAATGCGTATAGTACACTTATCGATCGAGAACGTGAACTGGTTCTCCGAAACCAAGCGAATTACCTTATATTTATTTATACTCCACATTATCTTAAAAAAAATGCACTTTTAAATTCCCATTTAACTTTATTTTATTTTATTTTTATTGTGTAAACACACCGGGCGATATTGAAGGATCTTTGAGATCTACACGGCCCTAATCACAGTCATCTTCTCGCATAATTCGATAAATTCTTCTGGGCAAATGTGTCCCATGAAAGGGGCTTTATTTGGCTTTAATAAAACATTTCGTACTTGCAGAAGACAGCAGCTCCCAAAGAATCTTTCTCCACCTAAGAAGGACTATTGAAAGGTTTGTTTACGATCTAGACCAAGACATAGAGTATAGATAAATAATCATACTCTTTGTTAAAACATAGGATTCGCCCGTTCCGCACTCCAGGAAAACTATTACCTTAAAATATTTAATTCAAATTCGATTTTTAATGTGGAAATATATCGATGTTTATGAAAACTTGAATTCAGCTATCGCCCCAACCAATCGATATGACGGTGCTGCCAGATAATGGAAATGCACGTTTGGCCAATTGGCGCCATTTTCAAAACTGGTTAAGCCATATGGCGGTATTGTCTTTCATTAAAATTGGCTTTGGACATTTTTTTTATTTAATGTAATTCTATAGCTTTGCCAGACGTCCTTCCTTGTGAAATTCAAGTAGCCGAAGGAAGCTACAAGTTCAACACAAGTTCAAGTCACATGTGGGGCTTGATGGAAGCAGACCACCGGCACACAAACGGCATGTTATTGTGGACCTGGGCCTGGGTAGGGTTCATCTTGGAGTCAGTTAGTAGCTGCTACGACTTTTTAGCCAGAACCTGGCCATTTAGATTGGCAATTGCGGGGTTACAACATCCGCTTACAACCTGGGCGGCAGTACCGATAAATCATAAGCCGCCAACTAGTCTGTTTTTCCGGGAAGGTACAGTACGATTTCCACACACACACACACACGCATGACACATGAACTTGTCGCGGAGACAGTGACTCCATTAATAATTTTCACACGACCGGCGACGAGTGCCATGTAAATGTTACAGGAGGAACCTTTTTTCTTTCACATTTTCTGGGTTGCGTAAGCTGATACGTTGGGGTTTTATATGCAGCCGCATAATTATATTCTTTATATCGTTTATTATGGGGAAACAAGAACGGGAACAACAAAACAGCAACTTTTTGTGGCTCTTTTGGTCACTTTACAAATAGTTTCGAGGAGGAGAAGAAAAAAAAAGCTCGATGGGATCTCTGCAGTTCGCTATGAGCGGGTGACTTGGCAATCAAACCGGTTGTCCCTGCTCCAAGTCTTTGGGTCTCTCGTGCGCTGTATGTTTGTGTGTGATTTATAGTTACGCACAAGCGCGCAAATCCAATTAGACGAACTGCCTGACTGACTGACTGACTGACAAACCGACAAAACCGAAGCATGGCCCGCAGCAAATGCCGCCAGGTTATACTATAGGACGGCCGCTGGTCCGATCCGATTCCATTTGAAGATCGTGGCCCAAGCTCCCACAGGCACAACGCCATCGCCACAGTGGACATTGGCTAATAGTACAAGTCCCGGTATGCCTACTTTGCATTCCATGTTTGTCCTTCTGGGGCCTTAACATTATCCTTTTTTCTATATTTGTATAGTCTCTATTATACTATAAGTTTTTATATTATAAGTAAACATAGATTTATAGTCCTTAAACATCGATGTTTTTTCCAGCTCTAGTCTCAATCTCCCTCTAAAAAATCTATTAGGAAATTATGTTTTAATATCTATAAGTCTAAGTTCCTGGTAATATATGATGCTATTTCTCAAAGTGTATAGTCCAGTTGAAACGCATGGATTCCGTGACCCACCTCTAATCCGGCTGTAACCCATTTATCTGCCTTTTACTGTACTCAAAGAGATAGATTCGGGTCGGGAGACTGTATCTGTTTTTTGATGTTTACATCATCGCCAATGGCGGAACTTCATTCCCCGGCCACACAAATGTCGTCCATCGTCCGCGGTCCGCCCGCCGTCCACCGTCCACCGTCCACGGGTTCGCTTTTGTTGCATTTTTTCAAAAATATACACATTCAGAGAGCGAACGAACGAAAGAAAAGCGAACTGCAGCAGCGCCGCATCTTTATCTAAAAATTGAATTGAAATGTATGTCATAATACCTTTGGCATGCCGGCCAGTTGCTTGACATTAAAAATGCACTCCCCTGTGTGTAACTCCCCTCCCCTCCCCAGAAAAACCACATATGGCTGAATGCAAATTTGCTGCCATATGGAGCAGAGAAGCCCCGATGACGTCGTCGTCGCTGCCGTCTCTCTGAAATTGAAATGCAACTCACATTTGGGGCCCGCTCCTAGTTGTTGGGATCAGTTTTCGATTTTTGCAAAAGGGCCCTGACGTGTTCGACCGTTTCCCACGTTAAATGGGTCTTCAGTGCGCTATATATCGCTATACGGAGATCTGGGTCCCCGCATGAGGGAGTGTTCCACACGTTCCGCACACCTGAATGCCTAAACAGATCGGTGATCCGACCTGGCCACGGGGAATCGGGGAATCGGAATCGGAGGAGTAGTCTCCGGATAAGCGATAACCTTCGGCTGATTTCGGGGCTTTTCCTATGGAAAGTCAAAAGCCGGTCTACGGATTTGGTAACAGCCGCCGGACAATAGACCGAATTTGGTAGAGGTCGCGGAGGAAGGGGGCAAGAGCAGATTGATTGATAGTCGCGGCACATTCCAAGCTTCCCTTTGAATGTACTCAGAGAAATTCAGCTTAAACTATAAAGGGGGTCTATTGATAAGATTAATA
Organism: Drosophila parvula; assembly: GCA_018904695.1. Classification (NCBI taxonomy): domain Eukaryota; kingdom Metazoa; phylum Arthropoda; class Insecta; order Diptera; family Drosophilidae; genus Drosophila; species Drosophila parvula. The sequence goes on along the minus strand of JAEIIG010032530.1, from coordinate 55,407 downwards.
TTTAATATTATGAGTGGCACTTTAACTATATTGACTTTATTTTTACCCACATACCAAATTTTAGATCAATCCGATAAGTATTAATTAAATATAATATATAGTCTTTATCCAAAAATATTCCCTGTTCGCTTTTGCAGAAAAGTAAGCAGCTTCTTATGTAAATTAATTCTAATCTTATGATTAGAACACTTAGTGAATTTAAGATAAGTTTTAGCCTGTTATTTGTATTTATAATTAAAATATATAAGCGGTTTCTATAAATATCTTAATCTTAAGAGATAGATTATTATTAGATTATTATTATTTCCGATAATAAATCATAAAACCATAAATTATTTACAAGCTTGGCCACATTGTTCTTGTAGAGTTTCCGAGTGTATTTTTTATTTTTTTCCGTGTACACCCCCTCCATAAACTTGTTTTCGCCGCCTCTCTTTACCCCATTCCCCCCCTTTCAACTTTGTAACTCTCTTGTGTCTTTTGCAAAGCAAATGCGATTGGATCAACAAGCCAAAGCGATGATTAATTGGGAATGACGACTGGAGGTGCGAACCTCGAGCTGGGAATACGACATGGGAGTCTTGGAGCATGCGTATTCCCTGTGCCACATGCCAACGAAGATGGGTCAGACCCCAAAACAGATCGTCTAAAATCGTTCAATGAACCAATCGGAACTAGACACAAAAAATAGTCAGAGGCAAAAGATCTGCGGATCTGTCTAGAAATAGACACCAACAACGACACCGTTGATTGGTCTTTGTTCTGACTTTGGGATTCTGGCCATATGATATTTGCATGTTTGGGCTAACCTTTCGCTAATACCGTTAAATCTGCGCCACTCTCTTGGCACGGCCGTAAACAATAAATTAGCCAAAGCAGAAACAAAATGCCTCATTAGCACCTGGTTTGCGTGAGATATGCGAGAGCTTTCGATTTAACGGTTCGGTCATGCCCGATAAAATTATGAAAACCATATTTGATTTGGGCCAAAAAGGGTTCAAGTTCGAATTTGACGGTTCTTGGGGTTATTTTCCGGAAGGAAAGGCAATTTATTAAAGGTATTATAAAGTTCAAATCGTACAAGTTCTTAATCAAGGTCCCTTAATTAGCTTAGAAAGGAATAGAATGAACAAATTTAATTTGAAAAGGTTAATAGAAAGATTTAAAGATTTTATTTGAAATAATTGAATGTAAAGACATACCAAAATCCCTTTAGTATTTCCAGAAGACAATACTTTTTGGTTTTTTGTTTAGTATAATAAACTTAAAATTTTTATATCTTTCTAATACTCATAATTAAATAATATAATAATGTATAAAAATGTTGGAGAGACTTTATTATTCTATAACTGAAATATTGAGTTTAATTTATAATTTAAAAATATGATATATACATTTTTTGGACAAGAAGTTCAAGCTTAAAGCCCCTGATCTGAAATTCATCAAGTGATCTCTTTCCTTTCAAATTAAGTAATTGATCAATAATTTGTGATGGCAAGAAGTTCAAGTTCGGAGACCCGACTTCGTTGGTGGTCTTTCAGCTCCCGCTGCGTCCTCCTCTTCTTCTCCAGAAATCTCCTGAGAGCACACACTCTTAATTAAAATCAACTTGCGCTGAAAATCAAAAGTGCAAACAGAACATAAATCAACTTTGAGTGAATCAGAATGGGAATGGAAATGGGAAGCGGCGAGTCCGAATCCTCAGAATCTCTGGATCTCTGGGATCTCGGATCTCCGTCCAACGTTTTGGAGACGCAACGGCCTTGCTTATCAGCCGTTCTCCTTTCCTTTGTTCATCCGCTGGCTCTTTTGCTGGCTTTCTTGCCACACGATGTTCTTATTCCCTTTGTTTTCTTTTTCGGCTTTAGTTTTTGGTGCGTGTTTTTTTTCTTCTTTTACTTTTTTTTTTTTTGGCTAAGTTGCAGGCCATTTTGCCGCAACAGGTTCTTGGCTCGCTTGAATCTCTCCCTCTCTCTCTGTCGCTCTTATGGCCCAGAACTGGACACAGCAACAGGTTCTGAAACGCGAGTGAGAATGAGAGCTCCTCTCCGCTGTTTTGCTCTCAGAGAGTGCGGGCTCTCTCCGTCACTCAGATAAGTGACTTTCAATACGAAATACAAATATACCTGTTTGCTTTGACTCTGCTTGATAAGAGGCTCTGGGCCCTAACCCCCATTAGCGAAGGCACTGAATTTACCACTGGGTCTCTGGTCTCTCTCTCGCTCTTGGGTCGCAGGTAACGCTTACCTGTCTTAAGACGCTCTCGCGCGGTCTTTCTTGTGTTCTCTCTCCCTCTCTGGTGGACTGATTTCCAGCTGGCAGTTAATGTGGCCCACGCGTTGGAATCAAGGGTATTATGAACTATTGAGTAAGTATGTAACAGAAGATGGAAATAGGTGCCGCTATGTATCGAATTCCGTAGCAATTATAAATATGTAAGCTGTACAGCTTAACATCTACATTTTTTGGATAATCATTTTTCAAAATTCGGAAATAAATGATTTACACTTTTATGTAGTGCAGTTTGTTTTATTTATGTATATAGTTTCATGAAATACAGGGTAGCCCTACAGTCGACTACACTCTTTGCACTTGGTGCGGCATTTTTGCAATTCGAGAGAGGAGGAAAAAAGACAGAGAGATATAGATAGGCAAGAAAGAGCACGAGTGGAAGAGACGTGTGCCAGTCGAGCTTTGCCTTCTGATCGCGAGTCTCACAGTTTTCAGTCTTCTTTTGGCTTTTTCACCGTGCACTTCGCAGGAAAATCGGAACGGCAAGGCCGAGGGAAATTCAGAGCGTTGCATGCCCCGCGATTCGGGGCTCGTGTCCGCATATTGCGCGTGTGTGTGTGCTAGCTTGTGAGTTAAAAAATAATTAAGCAACCAACGGCACAACAAAAATTAAATGCATTTTGCTACTCAATGAAAAATGCTGTGAATAAGTTTAATCAGCTCTCAAGCGCTCGCTCATAAAAAAAGATAAAGAAAAAAAGAAAAACAAAAGTGAGCAAGAGAGAAGTCGTAAAAACACAAATAAAAAACCCACAGCCAAATAACAACAACAATTAGCGGCCAAAAGCACGAAACGGCATATAAAACGGCAAAAACCTAAAAAAGTGTCGTGTAAAAATGCGCCTGAAAAATTACAAAATTCAGCAAATATAAACAAAAAACAAAACCGCGTACAAAGATCAACCTTCGAGTCTGGAAAGGTGCTTCCGCTTAAAATAATTCGTTATTCTAAAGATATGTTTTGAGAGTTTTAGCGGGTGGCAAGAAGTCTCTGATTCTCCCTTTTCTCCACCATCTTCGTATTCTTCTCCTTCTGCTTCTTTTCACTTCTTTTTTGTGTGGCTGCCCCAACGAGTTTCCCCCCCTCCCAACAACAAATACAACGATTTTTCCAACCAGTTTTTGGCGCTTGCCATTTTCCGCGCTTCAAAACTTCTGCCCCTTCTTTGGTTTCTTCTGCTGCTTCTTCCTTGTCTTCTGCATGTGAGGAGCCGAAGAAAGAGGGAGCTTGAGAGATAGAGAGAGAGAGAGAATGACGGTCGGGAAGAAAGACCGCCTGAAAGAGACAGGCATACAGTCAAGGTGGAGCCCCCCGAGCAGCTGCAAATATCGTTGGGGTCAGTTTCAAAGGCGAAACACATTTTTTGATCTCGTTTCTATTTCATTCACAATTTAAATCATTTCCCCCTCCAAAAAATTAAATAATTAGAAAAAAACAACCTAAATAGGTGTCTGGCAGTACGTGTTTTGGATTATCTCTGCTCATTCAACTCAGAACACATTTGCGGTAAGAAACTTAATTCATAGAGCAATAGTACCTCTGAACTGGATTCGGAATTGTGGTTCGTGAGACACCCAAGAAGTTACATAAGCCGAAAGCCACCAAAAAGATTCAAAGAACCAGAACCGGGGAGGTGTTTTCTTCTCGACCTGATAAAGGAGTGTTAGAACGCGGAACAAAGAAGGTTAAGAACAACAAGAAAAAAATACTAATGCAATTGAAAAATTGATAAGGCAGGTAGAGGAGAGTCAACTACATATACTTATAGGAAAATGGAGCAAATTAAGGCTGATACGAGAGCACAAAGCACAAAGTGAAGCTACTCAAGCTTGAGAGGCACAAAACGAAATACGATCATTATTTTAAAAGGTTGCCCATTAACTATTTGTAAACATAATTTCAATAATTTGATTTGTATTCATGGGGTTTCGAATTTCCACTTGAATAAATAAAAGCGAGCATTGGCTACCTTTGGAAATATCTTCTACCAAAGAATTACCAAAATTATCTTTGATATTCATGGAGTTTCGAATTTCCAAGCTTCAAAATAGTATTTTTTAAATTAAAAAAACCAACCTTGTAGAAATTATAGTGAATATTTGCCTTTATCAATAATTCCGTCTGTTCACAGACTTCTCTTTAATATTCCGCAAATCCAAAGATTGCCCCGATTCGGCCTAAACAAAGCCACCAAGACAGACAGTGGAAAAATTTGCATAGACAACAAAGCTAGAAAAATAAGAGAAATAACAATAACAAAAAAAAACATATTTCTCGAGTGCTAAAGAATTCCGAGACCGATTCTTCCAGCGATAACGGATGATAAAGAGCACGAAAGGCGGAGAGAATAATTCAAATCCCCTCCAAGCGACCGACCAGGCAGGCGACTTTTCTGCACTGCAATCCAGGGAAAGTGGGCGTTAATGGGCGCATGGGTTGCATGGGCGGGTCCCGTGGGGAAGGAACTCGGAGCAGGCGTAGGGTTTCCACGTCCATGTCGTTTCCATGTGACGACTTATCAACTGTCACGGCAGCGGGGGGATCGCATAGCATCAACATCAAATACTACTCAAGAATTTCAAAGCAAACTTGTTTGCTCAACTTGCCAGCGATTTGTGGGAGGGACGGGGGGTTTGGTCACACGGAAAGAAAAATATCACAGAGATTAGTCATCAATTTGTCTTAATTAATTTCTATAATTGGTTTTTTATTTACATAAATTTAAAGAGTTAAGGGAATCATCATAGAAACATCATTAAAAGTTTTTATAAAAGTGATTTCAGGCTCTTTTCATTTGCTCAGCTGATCACATCTGAAAAAGGATACAGTTTGACCTTCTTTAAATAAAAAGAACGCAGTGTTACCATTTTTCTTACCTAAAACCTTTTAATTCAAGTTAAAAGTAATCAATAATTAAATAAAGGCAGTATGAGCTTAGGAAATTGTTTTCTATTATAATCATAGTTAATTGTATATCCTTGTATTTACAAATCATGGCAGGATTTCAAATAAATCCTAAAGGTGGCCAAAAAAATTAAGGAAGAGTCCTGTAAATAAATGAAAATCGTATAGGCCATCAAATTAATCTGGTTTCTCAGTCTTAACAAAAAGAAGATTATTAAATGCAAGAACCAAGATTAAAATATAGAACTAATATACCATTTTCTCAGTGTAATCAGGAAGGTAGGTAGGTTGCGAAGGTGGAGGAGGTGGCACACACCGAGTTCAATACACTCGCCCGGCATTCAGTGACGAACATTTGGCTGATTTGGGTGTTTTGAACTTATTTCGAAATGCGTAAATTTTGTATTGTCTTTGGGGCCTTTTATGTGAGTGGTGCCGTTGAGAGATTGATTAAATTATAGAGATCTGTTGTCGGGCGAACGGGGGCCAACGGGCGGGTGCAAGTTGTGTGCCGATGATGATGATCTATTTAATTAGGAAGGCAAACATCCGCGGAATGCGCTGCTAGGCGACCTTGCCATATTTGACGACTGGCTTTTCTATCTGCTTTTCATTCCCAGCCTTTTCAAGTTGTCAACTTCATTGGCAAGCCAACCCGTTTGGGTTTCTTTTTCTCCGCGGAGAGTTTTATCTTATCGGGCACTGTTACCGGCTTGGCAGGCTAAGACTAATTTTAATCTTATCTGTCACAACTAAGTAGTGCAAACATCAGTGGAACTGTAACCGAAACGGAGAGGAGACCCAGACCCAATGAATGCCTTGTGCGGGAATTCGGGTTCAGATCCGAGTTCCATTTATCCGCCGGAGCTGTAAATTGCTCACATAATAAGCTGAAATTTCGTGGAAAGAAAACATGCAAAGTGTTTTCCCAAATTGCGCAAAAAAATGTGTATGTTCTTCTGGCCCCCTTCCCCCCCAACTCCTTCCCTCGTCGCCACCTCACGAGTCGTCTCGTGTCAGCCCAGCTAAGCAAATAAACACTGGGAATGAGATATAGGGAGAACAGGCAGCAGAAGAATTCAACAAGCTAGCGAAATACCTTCCAAAGAAATTGCCATTTCATCATTATTTGAGATAGAACGGGATGCGAAAGCTGGAAAAGATTTGGCCAAAAGGTAAAAGCAAAACAAGTTGTTTAAGAAGCCATCATCACACTTTCTAAGATTTTCCCCTCTCAAGACGTGATGCTTAGGGGGAATTCATAAGACCATCGAGGGGATTACGGTAATAAATATTTTTAGATTATTTTTAGTTTATTTTCATGACTTAATACTAGTGTTTGTAAACATGATTAGAGAGAGAGAGCTTTGATTGTCAGTGGTTAAGACCATCTGCATTATGTCCTTAGGAGCTAGATTATTCGATGCTTTCATTGGGAACTAATCTCTGATGATTATCTGCAAAGTAGATTGTACTTATGTCATTTACCAATAATTATGGCTAAAGAAAACTACATTTGGGAGGTTTTCACTTTAATTAATTTAGGAAATTGTCTTAGCCTTCTTTTTCTCAACCTTTTCCACTTCCTAGAGCGTTTCCAATTCTTGCATTTTGTATTAGCATTGCATAAAGTTGTAGGAATTCGCTAAGTAAATATTTGTGCCCCATTCCACTCGGCCTGCATCTCTTTCTCTCTCTCTGTCTCTGATATAGATATAGGAGATATTTTCCACCTTGGGCCGGCATATGATAAGATCCAACCAACGAACGACCTTGTTCACGATGCCAACGACCTTCGCAATTTACCAAACCAATTACAACTTTCCCGGGGCAAACCTGAGACTTAGCATCCTGCTGCGAGATTGTGATCTCGGCACAGGGATCGCGGGATCTGGGACTTAAGATCTGGGCTCCGTTCCGCGATCCGACGGAAGTGAGGTGGAACAATTGACGGGATCGCGGGATCTGCTTAGGTAGTTGACAGGATCATAAACAAATGCCGAAGAATGAGTTTCGAAATATGGATGTGGCATTGATCCCTGAGCTCTCTCACTCTCCCTCTCTCTTTCTCACTCTCCCCTGCTGGCTCTTTCACTCGGCATGTGGTGTGCCGGTGCGGGTGCGGGTGTATTTATTTGCAACTACCAAGAAGCGCGGCTTGGGAATACTTTTTTCCCATTATTTCCATTATTTTTGTGTTGCTCTTTGCTGCAAGCGAAGCGCGGCAAGGCACTAAAGAAAGCATTGAACCTGCAGAGCAGGTTGCAGATTTGCCAGGCGAGGCGATGTGTTGCCAGGCCCTTTTTTTTGCGGAAATCCAGCGAACGAATTACATTTAATTGTAAATTTATGCGTCTGCTTCCTTCCCCCTGGCGTCTTCCCCCCCAAAAATTCCCATTCTTTTACTTTGGGTTTAGTGTGAATGCCTCGCGATCTTCACCTTTGGTGTGAATATGCTGTTGCAGCAGGTACCTCGTAGTTGTGTGAGAATTGACAAAATTATAATGAGTTGGCAATGTTGAGATCAGGCACTGGGAAAAAACTAAAGAAAATTGATTGTAATACTTTAAATTTGAATATAAATAAAGGTCTTAGAATGCAAAACAGAAGAGCAAGTCTTTAAAAGTTAATTAAACTTTAATTGGTTACCTTTAAGTACTTAGAAGTGTGTTATTACTTCCAGTACTTTATTCAAATTTTCCTCGATTGTATTTAATTTGTTATTAAATATCAGAAAAATATTAACCAAATCCTAATATGTTGCATATTCCTTCGAGAAAATATCAAAAGTCTCTTGTAAAAATAATCAGTTTTGGATTGTTAATGAACTTGCAACTCTAAACGCCTGCTTCCTCATAAAGATACATTTATTTTTGGTATGATAATTCCTTTTTAAAGCATTTAATAGAACAAATTACAAGGCTAGTTGAAAGATCAGTTTTTTTTCCAGTGTGCAGCCTTGCAAACACCTCCGCCCCAGGTACATAATCATAACACATAACCGGGCAGGTAACAACTTCCATTCATCTTTGTTGCTGCTTTGTTACGCTTGTTAGTAGCTGACACTACACGGAGTACGGATTTACGACGAGACGAGACCTTTGGGCCCGAACCCATACCGCTTTGCATGCGACTTGGCCTGGGGTCTTCAGGTATATCTCAATCCGGGCAACTCAATCTCCATCTCGGAGCGCTCTTTTTTTTCCTCTTTTGGGTTTTTTCGGAACCTGACCACCTACGCAGACGAGATGGACTTAAGCTGATAACCGCCACTTGGTCATGGCATTCAACAAGTGGAAACAAGGGGTCACAGTTCAAGAAAAGAACCGAAGGTTGCCAAAACACTATCGCCGAGATTTATGATCCCTTCTACTTCAAGAGAGATTAAGTCAATAGGAAGGTAGATGGGAATCCTATTTAATATTTTTGTTTTCCTTTTTGCTACGCCGAAATAAGAGAGAAAGAAAAAAAACACTTTTGCTAATAGAGATCAATGTGTTTATGCCTCGGCGGGGTTTTAGCCATTTGTGACCTCGCCATCGATTGGCTGGCAATAAAAACCCGTTCTGGGGACTCGAACTGGGAGCTGCTGCTAACTGGAATTGGAACTGGGAGCCAATATGCAGTTTGGATTTGGATTCGAATCGGGGTTGGGACCGGCACACCGGGGTGTGTGTGTGTTTGTGTGTGTGCTCATTTCGCTGGCGCCACTCAGTTTATGCATGTTTTCCGCATTATTTTTTGTCATTTCGCATTTTGACGGGGAATTTTCTGTGGCCAGCAAAAGTGTCTAATTTCGCCGCACAGTGCTGGCCGAAAAACAGAAACACGCAACAGTAAAAAAATACAAGAGAAGAAGAGAACCCCACTTCAACAGCACTCACAAGTTGTCGACATGATTATTCGGAAACGACCGACATCGACAATGAGTGCTGGCAAATGAGTTCTACCCAAGGCCATAATTAACAAATTGGTGGGGTACATTGCCCGACAAGATATATAGACTGTGGAAAGTCCGGTAGACCAGGAGTGCAGGAGTTTAGGAGTACAGGAGTACAGGAGTCCAGGGGCCATGAAAGTGCACGGAGCCATGTCATTGCACTCCTGAAGATGCTGCTGCAGCAAGCAGATTTATCTACCACGTACTTTGGCCCCATCCCGAAAACAGGCTTCCTCTTTGGGGGCTTCTTGCCTGGGCCTAGGTCTTCTGCCTTCGACAGGGCAAGAAAAGTCGGCCAAGAAGATCGGGAAATAGATGCTTAATTGGTAGATAGGTATTACCAATCAGTTTAGTTAGGTTTTAGGTTAAATAAACCTTAAATTTAGATGTTAGAATATGTAGTTGGTAATCATGGGGACTTTTAAATAGTAGAGATTGAGATATATACGTTTTATTTCATTAACAAGAATTAGTATGTTCTGTTTAAACAAGGTTTAGGTTAAATAAACCTTAAATATGATACTAAGAGTAACCAGAATAAGTACTTGGGAATTATAGAATCTTTTTAAATGAAGAGATGGATTAAGAGTCTAATCTAACTCTACAAAAGATACAAATGCGATCTATTAAATACAGTTCTAGCCTCAGATTTAAGGCCTGTAAAGGACTTTACTACTCAATAGAGTTTTCAAGCTCATATTCCGGGTCTCCAAAGGACTTTACTTTTTTGCCAGTGTAACAGGGTGTCTGGGTTTGTCAACAGCCTGGCGGAATCCAGTTTTCGCCTAGTAGAAGCAGGAGCTGAAGCAGAAGTCGATGCTGAAGCTGTAGATGTAGCCGAAGTTGTAGCTGAAGCCTCTGCAGTTCCAATTCCAGTTCCAGTTCTTTGGGACGAGCGAGCAGCGGCAGGCAGCGACTCATAATTATGCATTAAACACTTGATGTTTACGGGCCAGAAGTGGCAGCTGCAACTGCGGCTTTAATGGACATCAATTTGCATGGAAACCATACATAAAACGATGACATTTCAAAGAGCCAACTGCGTGGGCCGCCATATAGTATGTATGTGTATGTGCAATATATGCTGTCCGACCGAAACGAAACGAAATGCAGTCGCCAAATCGCATTTGAAAATGCAACAACAAAAAAACTTGTTTATTGGCTTAGACCCCCCATTCCCCCAACCCTCTAAGCGTCGCATCAGTGCATATTGGTCGCTTCACGTCTCGTCTTTTGACTCGTCTCGCGTCTCGTGGGTCAATGTTATGTAAACCTGGTTCACTTTTTTATATATTTATTCCTTTTTTTCTTCGTCAGTATTTTATTTATTTTTTGTTGTTTTTTTACCCCATACACACACACACACATAATACGCTCAACTTATTACACAAAAACCCAAATAACTCAACAAATATTTACGGACGCAGTCAACAGAAATCGATTCAATTTTCTCCCGTCCCCGTCCGTCCATCCCTCGCTCAGACCGTCTCTTTCGGCGCCGATATACCCCCGATCTCCCTGGCCCCGAGTCTGCTGCGTGTCCCTCTCTATCCGTCTATGTGGATATTCGTCTTACTGGTTTGGCTGCACTGCATTCCAAAGATGCGAGTTGCGGACCCCAGACCGGACCCCGATAACAGAAATAAAAGTGCAAAGCAGCCCAACAACAGCAAACAACAACAAGTCGGCTCTGGCCGACAGCAAACTGACCAAAAGTCACCACAAAAATGTCGCCAGACCAAATTAAAATAATTTAACACATATAATTTCGTGTATTTTTTCGCTTACATCATAACTCTTGTCTCTTACCTGGAGAAGGTGGCCGAGAAAAATGCGATTGAAATGAAAATTGGGCGGCTGTCATCATAGCGAGGCATCAGCGAAAAAAGGGGGAGAAAAACTCGGATACTTATCGCAAAAAAAAACTCTTAAAACTATCAAAAGTACTCTTATATTTATTCTGCAAATATTTGATTCTTTTATTTAAAATCAATCAAAAGGAGACGTAAAAAGCTTGAGACCTAGCTCTAAAAAATAGGTTCTTAGCTTACAAAATACTCTTATATTTATTCTACGAAAATAAATAATAAAATCACGTTTCATTCTTGCATTCAGTCAACAGTAGACTTAAAAACTTGACTTCTTCTCTCAACCGTAATTGCTAAATTTGTTCTGTTTTTATGCCTATATTTAGGGAATTTAAAAATGAAATAAAATATAAAAAAACTTATTGGCAAGTCGTGAATAAAATAAAAGTAACCTTTGCGGATTTGAAACCTACAAAACCTACAAAAAAACGAACTAAAAGATAAGGAAATATCTTAATAAAACTCGTGCGCTTTTAATACATTTCTATTGTGATAAATTCAACATTTACTTATGTGAATACCTAAAAACTTACTACAGTGACATTTATATAAATAAATAAATATATTATAAATAATCTAAATTCAAATAAATCCCTTTTAAAGCTGGCCAAAAGATGAAATTGAAATGAAAATCGGGCAATAAACACAGCCAATCATCCATCATCGAAAAAGAAAACTCAGATAGAATAAAAAAAAAAACTAAATGAAAATGCGAAATCACAAGGAAAACGGAAACGCCGCCGATTTGAGCGAACCCAGTGTGGTGGTGTCCGTTGTTGGCCAAAAGAATCTGGCCAAAATGGAGCCGTCGCCCATGGAGAACAACAATAAGATTTCGGTGGTGTCCAAGCTCCTGCTGAAGGACAGCAATGGAGGATGCAGTCGCAGCAGTAACATCAATAGCAACAGCAATGCCAGCTTCAGTTCCGCATCAGTCGCCGGCTCTGTGCAGGTAAGTCTCTGGCGGCGGATCTACGGTTCTCCGTCTACACACTCTCCACAACCGGTTTGGGGTTTCTTCAGTCTTCTGTCTCGCTGTCCGCTGTCCCCTGTCCGCTGTCCGCGCTGTCTTCTGGACTTCTTGTTTTATTATTCTTGTTAATAAATCCTCAAAAGCGCGCAGAATTCCAATCACACGGCTGACTCACAGCTTGGGCCGCACTCGGCCAGCAAATGAAACAAAAGTGAAGGCTGAAAGGCAAACAAATAAATCGGAGCCGGAGCCGGAGCTGGAGCTGGAGCCAGTAAGCCCACGCACAGTGGGTCTTTGGGGGTCTGGGAATTCGATTTTTCGATATATTCGGGCCACTGCAGGTTCCTAATTGAATTATGGGCCTGACCTCCATTTGCATTGCCCAACCCCGGGGAAGTTTCGTTTTCGATATTCCATATATACACATGCATATACTCGTATGTATATTCCCCCGAGCATCTCATCCACTCTGTGTCACTCAGTCACCCGAAAAATAAAGTAAAGTAAAGCCAAAACGGTACATTTACCACTTGGAAGAAGAGTTTTGTTTATTTTGGGGATCACTGGGGGAATCCGTCCGTTGATCGATCTGACATTGCTCCTCCTCCGCCTTCTCCTCTTCCTTGTCCTCCTCCGAGGTGTTTTTTTCTCTGCAGGATGCGAGTTATTAATTGGACAACTGGCAATGAATGAAGCCGTAGGAATGTCGACTTGCGTGTGAAGTTGTTTTTCTCGGTGCCAAATGAATGAATGGCAGCCTGTTGCTTGTTTGGGGTATTTTTTTCTTTTTATTTCGCTTATAAGATAAAGTGGGGGTAATGATAAGGAAGCTGTAGAAATGTGGCTCAAGGTGTGGTTCTAAAAATAACGACATTTATTTAATGTCTATTCTTGGTGATGGCATAGTCAAAGTAATTAAACTTTTTATGGCTCATATTCATAATTTATTTCCCCAATACAAAACTTGTTTTACATTTTTAACTGAGTGCCAAATCTTTATATACAAGTAAGTCAGCTGCCTAGAAAGTTTGGATGGATGGGAGCTTCAGTTAATGGAGTATATTGTGTGGTGCCTTCCATAATAAAATAATTACTTTTAATGATAACTCTGTGGCTGCCAAATTCTCAGAATATTTTCGGAATCTTGCGCTTCTCTTTCACTTGTGCCCCCAATGATCCCATTCTGTCATTAGATACACACACACACAGAGAGAGAGACCCTATGTGGTCGATTCTGTTTGATTTGCCCCGTCACCCATTAACCTTAACTGAATTATTGTAAGCCAGCAGCAGCAGCAGCTGAGGCAGTGCGGCGGCCGTGAATGCCACACATTGGAAAATGGATTGGTTTGCGTCTAAAATGCAAAATAATTTACCAAATTAACGGTACCATTATCAACAGCGACGATCCGATCAATCAAAGTGAATCCGATCAATTAAATGTTGCCTCCGAGCGTGGCACAAACAACAGTCGACAAAAGAGAAGCGAAGAGAAATGGGCAGCCAGAGGAAAAGAGGTTATGAGCAGAGCAGACCAGAATGCTAAGAACATTGCTCGTAGATAGATGATGGTACAGAGAGAAATATAAAAGTATTATTCTACTTGAAATTATTTTCATTAATATAACTTGCAAATTGCATTGTTTGTTTGCAACTAGCAAGGGCACACTGCATGAGAATAGCATTCGTATAGAGAGCAAGGTCACACTGCCTTGCAAAAAGCCATATCACATAGTCGCATCTTTAAAATGTTAAAAAACGTATCAAAAATATATTGAACTATCAAATATCAGTTTACTATAATTATTTTTTAAACAGAAAATAACAGATAGATATTATATTGTGTGATTAAATAAGATCGTACTGCATAAGCATAGCAATTCTTTAGAGAGCAAGGTCACACTGCATTAGAATATCCTTTTTTCAGTGAGCAAGTTCACACTGCAGCATTTTTTTTTGTAGATCAATATTATTTTAAGACCTAGACATTATTAGTTATTACAGATGAGATGAGTATACATACATATGTAGGTGCGTTCATTTTAATATTACCCAATTGGGCAACACATTTTCTCCCAGTGCTGCCTGATGGTGCTGACGATAGCTGGGCGAAGTTGGAGAAATGCGTGGCTGAGAATTGGAACAGCATTGACCTTATCACCGAAAGCCCCCCGTCCGCAGGGGGCCGTTGATTAATCATCTCCATTCTTAATTGTGGCCCCATCTTCATATGCCGATTGTTATCATCTATCTGTGCTGTGTGGCTTCCCCTTTCGCCTGGCGAAATCGCCAAAGATATATACAATATATGTATGCTTTTTTCATAGCCTTTGGGCCTGGCTTAGAAGACGAAAGAGAATGGCCGGGGCAGCAGCGATCGATGGATGGATGGCTGGACGGGACGGGACGGATAGCTCGATAGATGGATGGATGGATGGATCGATTCGCGGATCGATGGTTGATGGTGGCGGTCAGGTTATTGAACCGCTTTATTCTCGGGCATTTGTAACGTTTTATTTTCATTTTTTCCATACTTTTTAAGCTCTTCCACAAACGCTAATTACTGGCCAAGGCGCACGCTTTAGTTCCAGTTATTAGACCAACTCCGACTTTGTGTACACCATCCATTGATGGTGGTCCCCCTCGCTGCTCTGAGCTCCCTGGGATCCTCTAAGCCAAGAACTAGTTTCGGGGTCGGGCTAAGATATTTTTGCATCGATTAGGCCACATTCCACGCACCTATCTTGCGCGCCGCTGGGCGTTGCAATCTCTTCGGGGCTATTTATAGCTGCAATCGAATTAATTGTGGCCACGCCCCAGCGTTAGTGCCGGAATCTCTCTGACAAAACAAACTGTAATGGGCCCCGATGGGAAATGGGGGGTACTGGTGGTAGTGGTGGGCCCATGGGCTTGACGAAGGTCGTCGCTGTCCATTCTTCAGCCTCTTCTTTGCTTTAGATGAATGCGCAGATTTCTAAAGAAAAATATTTTGGTTTTAGATGTAAAGATTTAATTTTTTTCCCCTCTTCGTTTTTTGTTTTTGCCTCACTTAGAGCTCGCTTTTCGTTACTTCTTCTGTTTTTTTTCTGCCGAATCAGCCAAAGCACTTGACGCTGCACCGGAATCTTTTATATATATATATATATCTATATATATATGTAGGTATGTATGTTTGTATTTCGGTAAAGTTCAAGTGTTCGTGAGCTGATCGAGTTGAAGGCAGTGGGGCACCTTAATCGCCGCTTCATTTCCGCGCCGAGCTTTCCTTTTAGCTGCGGAAATGATCGCATATTTCGCCAAAAGAGATCTCGGCACAGAGACCTCAAAGCTATGTATCTCCCCAACGAGAGTTGCGCAATTAGGGGCGGCTAAGTGATCTGGTCTACGCCTCAACCCTGGCTAATACCCTGGGCGTTGCGAAGGGTATTTAAATTAGGGGCTAATGGGGTTTTGGTTAAAGAACAACTACACATGGTGGAAATGTACATATGTATGTGCCTGAAAGAAAATATAGAGAAAATGAATACTCTGGGGCGGTGCAAAGGATATTTAAATTAGGGGCTAATAGGGCTCAAAGGGGTTAAGAACTAAACAAGGTAGTGAATTGGAAATTTAAGTACGTACTTAAAAGGAAATAAAGGGAAGCTACCTATTACTACGAAGCTGCCTTGTTATATTCTAGGCAGCAATTAAACTTTTTTTTTGCATTTTTCCAAGTAGTGAGACTAGTTTTCTCTGTTCCTATATTTTTTCATTAACAAAATATATTTTTAGATCATATTTAACCTCCAGTTAATTTTATATGATTTTGTTTGAATGATTTTCCAAGGAATCAGACTAGTTTTCTGTGTCCCTATACTCGTTATTATACTTGATATATTCCAGGTAGCAATTATTTTTTTGAAGTTACATTTTCATCAGCAAAATGTAAGTTTAAATCAAATTTAACCTCCAGTTAAATTTATATGATTTTTTTTTTTTGCATTTCTCCAAGAAGTCAGACTAGTTTTCTCTGTTCCTATACTCTTTCATAAACAAAATATATTTTTAAATCATATGTAACCACCAGTTAATTTTATATGATTTTTTTTTTGCATTTTTCCAAGTAGTGAGGCTAGTTTTCTCTGTTCCTATACTCGTTGTTATACTTGTTACATTCCAGGTGGCAATTATACTTTTTCAGTTACATTTTCATTAGCAAAATGTAATTTTTAAATCATATTTAACCTCCAGTTAATTTTATATGATTTTGTTTGAATGGTTTTCCAAGAAGTCAGACTAGTTTTCTGTGTTCCTATACTCGTTCTATTGTAATTACTCCCAGAGTATCCCATCAACGCTGTTCGTTCGCATTTTCTCGGCCTGTCTTCTATTTCATTTTCATTTCCAATGCCTGCCTGTCGAACGCTTCAAGCTCAGCTCGGCTCAGTTCAGTTTAGCTCAGCTCGGCTCGGCTCTTAACGCTCATTAGTTTGCTGACTCGTTTCTCACACACACCGCACACCTCACACCGCACACACCTCACACACCACACACACTCCTCATACTCCTCATAGGCTTCGTTCGACTCTGCAATTAATTAATGCCAACAGTCCAGCGGCAGCCAGAGCAGAAAACATCAACAAAAAGGCAGCAGCAACAAAGCCGCCTGCCAGCGCTAAATTCTAGCCAGATTCCAGCTAAATTGTTTAGTCTTGTCTTTGAACTCGGACCGCCGGCTTTTTAGCTTCGGCTTCAGCTTCAGCTTCTAGAGCTTCTTTAGCCGCTTCCTTTGCATTTTTTCAGCAGAAGAAAAAATTATAACAAATAATTGCGCGGCTCTTGCGACAGGTGCACACACACACACAGCAGATTGTGCCCCCGGAAAAATGTAGGGGAAAATTTCACCTATGTTTGCGGAATCCATTGTTCCGGCCACATTGTATGCAGTTCTGGCCATGAGGCATAAAGATTTCTTTATGAGCGAGCTGCCGCTGCCACTGCCTTAATTAATTAACAGGCCAGGTGAAAATGCATTTGGCCAGGTGCCGTTGGCTTTGGCTTTGCTCTCCTAGGCCCAACTTCGATTTCATTTTCCGGCCAGAGCTGTGGCTGGCTTTTCGGCAGCTAGTTCTTGAACCCACACGGCCAAGAAATTTCACTTTTGTTTCTCTCCTCCAGCAGACAAGGCAGACAAAGCGACATTTCGAGCCATGAAAATTTTGAGGTCAACAGCGGCGAGCGGAGACGCGCGGCGCGTTCCCATTTACCGGAGTCGCCGCCACCGCCGCCGTCTGCTGGCGGTTTTTTGGCCAAAAAGTGGCCACAAACATTGTTGCCATCTGTGAGTATGAGTGAAGCCCAAAGTCCATTGAAATTCTTGCCGCCATCGAACCGCAAATGAACCGAAAAAAAAAACTCTTCTCCGTAATTTAATGCCAACTTAGAAGTCGAGAGTTGGAGCAGCCGGGGCTCTGCTCGTCAAGAAGCGATGCGAGGCGAGACTCGAGTCTCGGCTCAAGAGACAGCTGCCCTTTCGATCCAGTTGCAATTTGGCCAAAATAAACATGATTTGCCATTTCGATTTTCTGTGTTGTCATCCGGCCACCAGTCTTGGGTCTCTGTCTTTCTCTCTCACCCCCAGCCAGGAGGATCGTCGTATATCCTCATCATGGCCGGGAAAAACAGAAAGTGACTGAGTGAAAGATTTTTTCGGCTTTCTAATTGGATCTGTGTGTGCTGGTGACTCTTTTTTTAGCCTTGTTACTTTTGCCAGTTTTTCTCTGATTTTTATGTTTCATTTTTATTTTATTTTGTTGGCATAGCATCTGTGCCTGGCCAGTGGGGCTTGGCTAATTAAGGGTCTCGCAGCAGGGCTAATTATGGCAAATATTTTCCATTGGCATATGTGTGAAAGTGAGTCCAAGAAGCGCAGAATGGAAACCAAGTTGCTCTCGGCTTCACACACTTTTTTTTTATTGTTGTTATGTGTTTGTGTATATGTTTCTTTCTTTAATTTTGGTTGCGCTCCGTTGGCCGAACTAAACGGAACCGAGTCGAACTGGATGTGTGCATACTATATAAATTGCGATATGGGTACGTGTTCTTCTGACCTTCTGGAGCTGGCATTCTCCCGCATCTTGAGAACCAGTTGGGGTGCCCAGCACTGAGAAAAAATCAATGATTCGAGGGTGGTTTTTATACCCCTTTAAATTGGTTTTAAAGGATGAAAGAAATACAAGACTTTAGGGCTTTTTATTCTTAGTTTTTTACTTTTTAAACAAAAGAAATTAAATAGGTATTCAAAAGGTAAACAAAATCTTGTAATCAATTAGTTTGTTATAGATTCCTTTAACTCCTCTGATATCAACCAAGCTTTGCTGCATTTCCTTGATTTTTGTAGAGGCTTTTCTCTCAGTGCGCCTTAGCAATTTATTTGTTCTTGTCGCAGGCTCCTTTTCGGCCCGGCCCGTTGAGGTTGAGCTGCGTTCCTCGGCTGGCCATGTTCGTTCTTATTTGCTGCACGCCTGAAACTTATCACTGGCCATAAATCTAGCCGCATGCCAAGCCGGGCCAAGTCGACATACCAGATCAGAGAGACCAGCAGAGACCAGTGGTGGATACGATGCCAGTGCCAGAGCCGTGGCCAACGGATCAGATCAGACCAGTTGCCATGCCATGACCATTACCAGTTCCCGTCCAGTTTTCGCCAAAGTTATTAACGCCACAAGCGGCCATTGGGGTCAAGGATGCCGCGGAATCGGAATCGGAATTGGATCCTGATCCCCTCTGATCTCAGCAGCAAAAGCAAATCCATTTCATTTCACTCGCTGTTGCATAAAGGCCATTCGCACTAATGAGACGACTCACCCACCGCGAGCTGCCAAAAAATTATTACTAATGAACCAACCGCCGACGACGACTTGGAGTCGGGACGCAGATTCACTTTCATCGCGTGGCCCACTTAAAGGGATTCGCCGCCAGAGTCAGAGTCACAGCCAGACGTCCGCGTCCAATCACTTGACAGCTGGCGAAAGGAGTCCAACCCGGAGTCGCAGTCGCAGACGCAGTCGCAGTTGAAATCGAAGTGCCTGTCCTCGCATTTCCTTTCCCTCCGCATTTCCCCGAAACTTTCGCCGAAAGTGTGAAGCTTGCCGGGACCTCCGGAGCTTGGAGCTCACTCAGCTCCCCAGCTCCCCAGCTCTCAGCCACTTTGATTTTATTAAGCCAAGAGCTACGCAATCTGCGGCGGTGGAAACGAGCGAAATAAGTATTCAAGCTGCCGGCCATTGGTACAGTGGTCTCAAGGTGACATTTTTGTGGTCATTTGGGGTCTTTAAGGTCGGGTACCTATATATTTCTAAGAACATACTGGACTCTCTTTGGGACTTAGTACTTTGTAAAACATTTCTTGTAACTCAGACTAAAGGGATATCATATCTGTAGCTTATAAAGGAAGTTGATAGGATCTTTAAAATTCTTAAAAAGGTGTTCTTAATTGTGCTGCTACAATTTTACATTGTAAAGAAAGAGACTTGCACTGAATTTGGGTTCTAAAAAATACCTTAGCATACTTTTATACACAGTTTTAAGGCTTTTAAAACTCCTAGTTATTTATGAAGCACCTGAGATAATCATAGAATCCCAAGTGATCTTTAAAGCTAATATAGATTATTTAAATCTATGTATTTCCGCTTAAGAAACCACACTTTTCTTTTGTTTTTATAACAAATTAAATTACATTAAATAACCTTTTATAATAAATACATAGATGCAATCCTGTTAGCCATAATTCGACCCAAGGTGCCTGGCCTGGCCAGGCTCGCCTGACTGCCGTTTTGTGACTGTGTCCAATTTGGGCGCAGATTGACAGCGATATGCGTTTAATTTGACGATAAATGGCCAATATAGCACGCAAGCCCAGTTGGGGGAGCAGCAGGAGAGGTGCTGGGTAGCAAGGACCCGAGTTTTATTTTTGTTTTTTTTTCTTTTGTGTCTGAGCGCTCTTTGCAATTCAATTCTAATGCTCGAGGCCTGCGGGCTTCCCCGTTCAACTCAACGTTCGTGCTCTCGCCAATTGCCAAATTCAAATCCAAATCGCAGCACGATCCAAGTTGAAGTTGAAACCGAAGCCGAGAGGTTGAAGCTGAGTCTGAATCTCAATCCCAATCCGTATCCGAATCCAACTCCGAAACCGAAACTGAAGCTGAAGCTGAAGCTGAAGCTCGGCCACGTTGGCAACTGACACGTTTGCTCGCATTTTGATTGCAATTTCTTTTCTTTTTGGCCCGACTCTCCGTTGGAAAGAGTCAAATTCGTGTTGGCCATTAAAAGCCAGCGACAATGGAAAACGCAAATCAAAATAGCTGAGAAGAAACAAAAACCAGAAGAAAACAACAACAACAAGCTTACAAATTTTCCTCACGAACCCCGGAGAGAAAAACACCAAGACAAAAAAAAAAAAGAAGAAAACCGAATAAGAGCTGATCGGCGACACGGAAAATCTCCAGCTACAAGCTGCATTCTCGCCGCGAATTCCGCATCTTTGGCGAGACATGTGGGCGGCTGTCAATCTGTCTCTGTCTCTGTCTTTATTTCCATCTCTTTCCCTGTCTCAGTTCCTCGTGTGCTACTGTCTCTTATCACGCGACGCAGACCGTCTGACTGTCTGACTAACTGACCTTTTTGCACACATGAGACAAGCGTTTCGCTGATAGCGAGCGGAATTCTCCAAGCAAAGTCTGCTGGATGCAAGCTGACTAATGCCACAGTTGAGCCTCAAGAAATACTGCATTTTGTATACTCTATAAATATTAAATACGATATTTATTTAAAGAAAATTCATATAGTATAGGGGTAAGCAAAGGAATTTGGAAGCAAACTCCCTTTATGTACCCTTTTTAAGCTTAAAGAAATGGAATCCACAAATAAAACATGGGATATATTTTACAGAACCTTAAAGTTTGTTTTTTTTATAAATGTTTTCTATATTTCACTTTGATTCTATATCTAAAATATATTGTAAACATTTGAAAAACAAATTAAATTACGTTTTAGCTCTACTTAAATATTTTGTTACAAATATTTTCCTCTGTCTTAGATAGCCTGAAGAAATATGTATTTTATCATTTAACTTCCGCAAAAAAAACGACACACAACCATTATCATAAAACTGTAGCAGTACGTTACGGTGCAGGAAGTTAGCCTATAGCTTAATTTTCTCTCTTAAACAATTAAAATACACGAACCCCCCAAGATGTCCCAAAAAACAAATAGAGGCCCTTGGCGCAAGTTTTTCTTTTTAAAGAGAAATGAGACTATTATCACGCTAGCATAGCCGCGGGCTGCACCAGAGGGTTTCCGCTTCATTGATATAATTTTAATGGTTTAACAAATATTACGCATACGCCTAGGTGCCCGCAGTCACCTTTCTACAGCCGTTTCCCAGGCAATTTGCTGCGCTTTTCCTGCAGGCAGACATAGTGAGTCGAGCAGCACTTAGCACAATTCATCAAGTGATTTATTTAACACGCGCCGAGCGCAGCAGCATTTGGACGGAAGTTTGATTTCGCCCGTGGCACGGGATCATTAAGAATCCCCCACTACCCGCCACCAGTCACCATTCCAGCGGATCCAGCTGTGACCCACTGCACCAGATCCAGCTTCATCTCCATTCCCGGGACTAGTGCCCAGGCCATTGATTTATTGTGCTGCCGGAGCTGGAGCTAGAGCTGGAGTTGGAGCTGCTCATCCAGGGCAGTTTCACATGGGCAACAACACAGCTGTGGCCGATAATTATGGGGTTTCAGCCAGAGAGGAAGGAGGTTTCTCTAGGAACGAAATGGGCCGAAAAATAGCGAAGGCAAAGTAAAGGGCCCCGTGGGACAGTTGCTGATTTAAATTCGTGTTAGAGAGACAAAATAATTACGGCAATTGGCCCAGCCGAAAAAGTAAAGTCAAAAACCAAACTGAAATGAAACTGCACGACGATCGACTCTGACTGACTGAGTGACTGACTGACTGAGTGAGTGAGTGAGTGAGTGAATGAATGACTCTACTTGGAACCCAGTTCTTGGGAACATTCGGCGAGTGGCTCGGAACCATTAAAATTCTTGACGATGCGCCCTAGGCGCAGAAACTGAAGCGGAGACAAGGCGAAAGAGCGGGGGAAGGGCAATTGACTTGAAACCTAAGTAGTTGACCCAGAAAACGATTCTATTGCATATCGGCAACTGTCAGTCTCATGTGATTCGTTATTATTATTATTATTATATGTATTTGCCATTAAGCATTTATGATTTTTGGATTTTCTGATTTTCTGATTTATTTCTGCTGCTTTTGTGGCGCCAAAGTCAAAAAGACAATCAGCAGCTGCTGCCCACGTAGCCATACGGCTACCAACAAAGCTATATATATATAAATATATATATATATATAGATATATACATGTATAGATAGTGGAAAAAAAACCCCTACAATCCCCAATCTCAATGCAATCGAGACTTCAAGCCAAGTCAGTCAAGTGGCTTAAGGCTTGGTCTTGTAACGTTTCGTTTTCGTTTTCGTTACTTTTGAACGTTAGTTTTATTTCGACTTGACTTATTTTTTTGTTTTTTTCGGTTGTTTTTGTTGTTCACCCCGGTTGCTTGCTATTTCTCCATGTGTTTCGGCTTTATGCTTGAGTATTTACAATTCGATTTGGTTTATGAGAGTCGCAGGCGCAAACATCGAAAAATTAAGTATACGACACGAGGGATGGCAAGCAAATTGACTTGATGAGCTGACGAGTGCTGGCAGCTCTTAGGGCGTAAATGTGGGTGAACTGGGAGTGTCATAAACAGTGATCACTGCCTGTAATAAATACTTAATTGGGTAGATGAGATTGTAAATAAGTTACCTGTCGAGTTTAGAGTATTAACTTGACTTTAAAAACGCCATAAATATGTAGAATACAATTTGTACAAAGGTTAGATATATAAAAAGCTTTTATTGCACGTTATTACATTTATAAATAATACAAACCCCTAAGTAACCTACTCATATCTAGCATTTTCTAACTAATAAACATAGCCTTATCTATTTCGGCATAATTACATTGATTAAACATTGATTAGGTAGGTTATCGATCTGTTCGTAAGTAAAATCGTGTGAACCAATAATCAATAAACTTCCAGCTGATAACCCTTAATGAAAAGCAAAAGCATACATCATACGAATTAATACTGATTAAACAGAAGGCGTGACTCAAGGAGATAGGAGAGATATGAACCTATGTGCCCCACTTCCTGTATTAAATATTAAATATAAAAAAAACGTCAAGTATTTCCCAAATTAAACTACAACTATTAGAGAGTTTTTTCGTTTTAATTCCTTGTTTAAAATCAAACAGATAAAGCAAAAGAAAAAGCCCGTTCAGAAAGCGTGACTCAAGCTGTTTATGTGTGAATAAATAAAGATTCTGGGAGATAATACTTCCTGTTTGTTGCCTACCTGAATTACGGGGAAATATTACCACTAATCTCTTGGCTAGGATCACCATAACACATTTAATAGCCATGAATTTAGCGGCTTTAATCAATGTTTACCCAAAGCCCCGATCACTGCAATGATCACGTTATCGAACTGTTATTTTGTTCGTTACCAAATTTTCACCCAATCCAGTGAACTTGATCACCGAATCGCAGCGTGAATCACCAGCTGGAAGACTTGGGAGCTACAACTGGAGAGACGGAGCCCTGCTCATGTGGAGCATTGCTCCGGTCCGCTCGCCTTGTGCACAAACATTACTTAATCCGGCTTATTATGGACGCTCCGCTTGGCGGTTGTGTTTTTCTTTTGTATTTTTGATTTTATTTTTTTTTTTTGGTTTTTTTGTTGGTGTCTGCATCCGTCGGCAGCCCCTTCTATGCCCTCCCACGAGGCGGCATATTGGTACCTATATAATATATATGCTTTGGCAACATCTTGGCGCTGCACTTCAAATATGTTTGCTCGTCGGCGGCAGTTGCAGCGATCGAGCGACTGCACTGCAATAATTTTCACTTAATTACCTAATAACCGTTCGGTGGGATTATTGTGGATTTGTATATATTTTTGGCTATAGCTTAAGCATTATCTTCGACTTTGACCGTAAT
The DNA here is from genome assembly GCA_018904695.1 of Drosophila parvula. NCBI lineage: Eukaryota > Metazoa > Arthropoda > Insecta > Diptera > Drosophilidae > Drosophila > Drosophila parvula. Next base: position 31,316 of record JAEIIG010032530.1, on the reverse strand, counting down.
TATGGCCGCGGATCATTTGCAAATGCTGGCTGGCTCTCGGAACGTCGTCACATAACTAATGATTAAACAAACCATTTGAATGCCTCGCTTGGAACTTGGAACTTATGCAACATTGTCGATTTCTCTTGTTGTTTTGCAGGATGACATGCTGCCCCACCACATGGCAAACAGTGGCCAGCTGAATCCGCATCTCGTCCACGGCTCCACGTCCATGGATCAGTGCGGCCTGACCCAGGCGGGCCTTGAGGAGTACAACAGCCGGTCCTCGGTGTTCTACGACCAGACGGCCTTCCACCATCAGAAGCAGGCCTCCTATGCCCAGTCGGAGGGGTACCATAGCTATGTGTCAAGTTCGGATTCCACATCGGCCACGCCATTTCTGGATAAGTAAGTTGTTCAAGGGGGGAAAATCAAGGGGGTACTGAGGGGAAATAGTTGGTGCACGGAGAGAAATAATACCAATAATAAATAATACATGAGCATAAAAACAATATATTATATACTCTAAAGGATAATAAATAAGTTAATAATATATAATGAGTAACAAGTCTGCTGAATTAATTTCTTTTATTGGAAAGATCCTTTTAAAAAGTTTTATTTTAAAACTTGAAAAGTATTAAATATAATAGTTTAAAATATATTTTAGATTTTTTCTGCGAAGATATAAGGAATGCTTAATCTGTTTGAAGTCCAAAGAACACAAGGGGCCTCTGCAGCCTCAATGCACTTACCACTTGCTTTTCACTAGAATATCCTTCGGGATCTAGCTGCAATCAGGAAATAATCCCTGAGGTGTCTCCCCTTTTGAAACATTCCTTACATTTCTTTATTAATTCACACAAAATGCTAAGTTACCATTATAGCTTTTAAAGTAGCTGTAATATGATCTTAAAGATACTGAAATTTCGTTGTAATTTTCTTGCCGTGTGGCGACTGCATTGCAAACACGTTTTTCCGCGCACATACTCGCACTCGCATCAAATGCCGAGCGACAATTATGAATTTTATTTGTACACTAAAAAACGCCATAAAAAATTGTTGGTAAGGCAGACACACTCACACTCGTACACACACACACACACATACTAATGATAAATAGAGAAATAAAACCGAAAACGAGCAGCTTAAGCTTGGCTCTCAAGGTCTTCTTGGCTCCGTCTCCGTCTCCGGTTGTTAGCTCTATTTTCCGTCCAAATGTCTGAGTGTGTGTCCAAGTGTCTGAAATGTCTTCAGTCTCCGAACTTGCCCCAAGTGCCAAGACGAAGAGAGTCGTCCGCCGCGCCGCTTCTGGGTCTATTTTAGCCCGATGCGAAGGCTAAGCCAGAAATTCAAGTAATTGCGGCCATGCGAATAGGCAGAAACCAGAAATCGCACACAGAAATCATACGAATTTCTGTAGCACGCAATGATTTGCCAAAAAAAAAAATAGCATAAAAATAAATACTACCTCAGTACATCCAGTCTCGACTTCAACTCTAATTCCAAAGCTTCCCCGGTTCCAACTCTATTTGCAGATTACGTCAGGAGAGCGATCTTCTGTCCCGGCAGTCGCATCATTGGTCGGAGAACGATCTATCCTCCGTCTGCAGCAACTCGGTGGCGCCATCGCCCATTCCGCTCTTGGCCCGCCAATCCCACTCCCACTCCCACTCCCACTCGCATTCGCACTCGCATTCCCATTCCCACTCGCATTCCCATGCCAGCTCCTCCTCCGGATCCAGCAACAACAATAGCATCAGCAACGGCTCCAGCAATAGCAATAATAGTAATAACAACAACAATAGCTCGGAGAGCACTTCCTCCACGGAAACCCTCAAATGGCTGGGCTCCATGAGCGATATATCCGAGGCGAGTCATGCCACCGGCTATAGCGCCATCGCGGAATCAGGTAAGTTTATCGAGCAAATATATATATATAGACTAAGGGAAATGTATACATACTTTGGGGAAAATATGAAAGGTATTTACATATGTATATACATTATTTGGGAGAGATAAATAAGTCTAGTTGGTGGTGAATTATTGTTTACAGAATATGTTTGAAGTGAGTAGCTAAAATGAGGTTGATAAATGTTTAATTCAAAAATAAACAGGAAACAGGAAGCCTGGCATGTTCTTCTTTAAAAAAAGATTTAAAAGCATTTGCAAATAATGGGTACAAGAATTTAATTAAATAATTAACTGAATGCCTGGCGTATTCTTAATTGAAAAGCTTAAATAAAAATATAAAATAAAAAGCCATAATTATTTCGTGGTAGACCCCTGATTTCTGTATATATTTAAAGTATATCTTAGGTAACAAATACATTTTTTGAATTATTATCAAAGAAATGATTGAAAAGAATATTTTAAACTATTTTTGGGGAAATGTTTCATTATATTTTTATACATTTTCTAATTATGTTTAAGAAAAATAAGCCAGGGGTTTAGATTTCAAGACAATAAAAGCGTAAAGTGTTGCCAAACGATAAATATTTAATGTAAAAATAAAACAGAATATCTGGAGTATTCTTATTAAATAAAAGTAATTATAAATTTAAAAAAGCTTAAGTTCGAATTATTTGGTAGTAGACTGTTAATTTTATTTTATATTTATAGTAAATTTTGGGGCTTAAATACATCTTTGAAATTATTCTCATAAAAATAAAGGGAATTTTTAAAATATGTTAAGGGGAAACCTTTCTTTATATCTTTAGCCATTTTACAATGAAATATCATAAAAATAAACCGGAATAATTCACCTATTTACATATATCTTCTACTATATCTTTGCCTAACCAGAAATTTAATGTTTATAACCAAAACCCCCAGTAAATGTCGGAATTCATATAATTTATAAAAAAAAAATAGAGAATTGTGACTGTAACCCGAGTTGGCTTCGGGTCACAGTGGCACAGCCACAGTTTTGGGGTGAATGGGTGGCGGCCAGTTGTAATAAGAGAAGGTTGCCCAAAATGATATATATATATATGTATATATATATATATTGGCGACTGGCTCTGCCCACTCCCCCACGACCTTGGCTAGCCGCCAAAAACAACGGTGGCCCACTTTTACACCGGAGCAACTCCTTTTTAGAATGGCCGAGGACACGCCCTAACCGTGCTTTCCGCTTCCCTTCGTTGCAGTTTCCTCCTCGCAGCTGATTGTGCACAGCTCCCGGGTGCCGACCCCCAAGCGTCACCACAGCGAGAGCGTGCTGTACCTGCACGACAACGATCCGGTCGCCCCCAGCTCACCCACAGAGAGCAGCTCCTCCAAGGTGATTGCCGAGGAGGCGACAACGGTGGTTCAGCAGCAGCAGCAGCAGCAGCCTCAGTCCCTGCGCATTCAGCACCGGCACAGTCCCAGCTATCCGCCGGTGCACACATCGATGGCGCTGCATCACTTCCCGCAGCAGGATCACCTCAGTAGCCAGTCGTCCAAGCTGGGCACACACAGTTCCTTGGAATCGCCCACGGAGAAGCCTCGCTCCCTCCTCGGACAATCCCACTCCATGGGCGATCTCCAGCAGCAGCAGCAGCATCAGCAGCTAGGTAGAACCTCCGGCCAGCAGCACAAGTCCAGCATCTCGGTGACCATTTCCAGCAGTGAGGCAGTGGTCACCATTGCGCCCCAACCGCCGGCCGGGAAGCCCAGCAAGCTACAGCTGCCCCTGGCCAAGTCAGAGGTCCTCAGCTGCAGTACGCCCAACATGGAGAGTCACAGCCCCACCAATAGCACCACTGATTCCTATCGCAGCAACCATCGCCTGTTCCCGGTGAGCACCTACACGGAGCCGGTGCACAGCAACACCTCGCAGTACGTGCAGCACCCGAAGCCGCAGTTCAGCTCCGGGCTGCACAAGTCCGCCAAGTAAGAAGGTCTTTTGGACTGGCTAAGATCTGTACTAATCTGACTCCTTTCCAGACTACCTGTGATAACGCCAGCGGGTGCCGCAGTGCAGCCCACCTGGCACTCGGTGGCCGAGAGAATCAACGACTTTGAGCGCACGCAGCTGGGCGAACCACCCAAGTTCGCCTACCTGGAGCCCACCAAGACGCACCGCCTCTCGAATCCGGCACTGAAGGCGCTCCAGAAGAATGCCGTGCAGTCGTACGTGGAGCGACAGCAGCAGCAGCAGAAGGAGGAGCAGCAGTTGCTGCGTCCGCACTCGCAGTCCTACCAGGCGTTGCACGTGGAGCGCAAGTCGCTGCCCAACAATCTGAGTCCCATCATGGTGGGTCTGCCCCCCTCTGGGGGCAGTAGTGGCTCCGTCTCCTCCTCCTCGCGGGACTGCAACTCGCCCACGCCACCACCGCCGCCACCACGCTCTCGCAGCCTTTTGCCCAATATCCTGAGGCGATCCAGTTCGGCCTCCGATTACGCGGAGTTCCGGGAACTGCATCAGGCCCAGGGACAGGTGAAGCCGCCCAGCATAAGGAACATAGGCAGCGCGGAGAAGAGCTCCTTCAATGACTGTGGCATGCCACCGCCGCCGCCGCCTCCCCGCGGTCGCCTGGCCCTGCCCACGCGACGCACTTCCTCGGCCACCGAGTATGCGCCCATGCGGGACAAGCTGTTGCTCCAGCAGGCCGCCGCCTTGGCCCACCAGCAGCACCATCCGCAGCAGCATCATCACCAGCACCGACCGCCACCCGAACGTCCGCCCAAGCACCCGAATCTCCGAGTGCCCTCGCCGGAGCTGCCACCGCCGCCGCAGAGCGAACTGGACACCAGTTACACCTTTGACGAGCCCCTGCCGCCGCCACCGCCCCCGGAAATACTGCAGCCGCGCCCGCCGCCGGTCTCGCCCAATCGTCGGAACAGTTTCGCCGGGGCGTCCACTCGACGCACCGCCTACGCCGCCGCTCCGCCAGTTGCCAAGGTACCGCCGCTGGTGCCCAAGAAGCCAACGAGCTTGCAGGTGGGTCGAGTGCATCCACTACTGTTTGGTAATTGCATGCTGACTCTTTTTGCTTTTTTGCTTTGCAGCACAAGCAGCACCTCGCGAATGGAGGGGGAATAGGAGGAGTAGGAGGAGTTGGTAGCCCCAGTAATCTGCCCACTACGCGCAAGCGTCCGCACCACACGCCGGCGCAGCCCATCCTCGAAAATGTGGCCAGTCCCATGGCGCCGCCGCCTCCTCTGTTGCCGCGTGCCAGATCCGCCGCCGCCCATGACAATGTGATTGCCAGCAATCTGGAGAGCAACCAGCAGAAACGGTGAGTTTGTTAAATATTTTATTTCATATTTGAAAGAGTTTATTTAAATAATTATTGAGGAGTGAGGGATGTATACCTTTGTGCCTTAGTTTCTTAGTTGAACTTAAAGAATCTAAGGTCCCATTATATGTACATAGATTGACTTAGCAACCCAGACACCTTAAGATCGCCTCCATCTGCAGCCTCAATTCATATTCAATGAGCTGCTTGGCCGCATCCGTGGGCTTGGACCGCTCCCCGGTTCATTGTTCTTGACCTTATCGAATCCAATTAGCTGTGAATGGAGTGCGTGGCACGGTAGCTGCTTCGCTAAGCCGCTGATCTTGGCTCTTGTCTAATGAGCCGCTTCCTTTGGCCGACTGGCCGTCAATCAGCTGTCGCCTAATGCTTAATTGGATTATGAAATACACTGCTCGCTGAGCTGGTCCGACTTTCGCTTTCGACCCACTAAACCGGGGCGACTCCAATTGCCAATCGCCAAAAAAAAAATAAACCCAATTGAGCCGCCACCTGAGCCACAAAAATGTGTCAACCAAATAACGATTTATGTATGTTTGGCTCCTTGGCGTGTGGGCAGGCGGCCGGCAGGCAGGCAGGCAGCACCACTCCCCTAGATTCCCGAATTAGCCGCCAAGAGACGGCATGCTGCAAGCTCCATTCTTTGTTCTGATTGTGCCCGGTAAAAGCCAATCAAATTGAATATCGAAATTTATCCGGCCAGTGGGACGGGACAAAAGGTCCATTCTTGGCCGGGCTGACATTGATAGATGAACGCCGGGGCGGTTCATTAGCGCACCGAGCGCATAGTTTTTGCATTCACTGTTTGGCATCGCACCCAATTTTCGGGGCATTAGATAACTCACAGGCACAGTGGTTGCGTTTTTAGGGTACTTGAGGCTTCAGTTAGCCATAAAAAATAATCATAAATTAATGAGTATGTGCTGCAAGCCATTCAAATAGATTAAACCCTGATTTATTGAATTGTTTCCTCCAAAATAATATCCAAATTCCAGTTAAAAGTTCCACTCGTATTATATAATCTTTCGTTTCCCCTAAACTGTATTTAATAACTTACATAATGGCGTTTCTTTGATACATTTAATTGAAATCCCTGCACACTGTGCATTGTCCATGTTCAATAATTTCTATGGACTGTCATGTTTTTAACTCTGCTGTTTCGGTTTCTGTCTTTTTATATATTTTTTTGTTTTTTGTTTCTTATTGTGTTGGCTTTGGTTTGGTTTTCTTTGGTGGCTCGGTTGACACCGGGGGAGACCTTTGCGGCACGATTTGTTGCAGCAGCGGCAGCAGCATCCAGCACGAGACAAATATTGACACAATTTGTGGCAAAGTTTTCAACCTCGGATCGGGATTGGGATTTAGGATTTAGCCTGGCTGGCTGGCGACTTGTAAATGGGCTTGTCAGAGCGCTTCGCTGTCGCTTAAGCTCGGGTTCAAATGCCGTTCACCGCAAGCGCGCCGAACGTGCCTAATTTGCATTTTGAAAGTTTTGTCGGCGTGCGGAAAATGGAGCAAAGGGCAGCGCGCCATCGCTTGCATTTCTCGGCAGACAGACGGACGGACGGACAGACTCACCTGCAGATTGTAGACTGCAATTAGAGCAACACGGCTTAAAGGAAACAAAAAAAAAACCCTGAAAGGTGTGCCATGTGTTCTCTCTCTTGACAGCCCCTCTAATTATCGCCTCGCACAGCCGTCGGCCAAAAAATTTGCGGCAAAGTGCAGGCATTTGCCGAATTAATTCCCTCTCCTTAACAATTTGGCAACACTTCGGCTACAGCTCCAGCTTCAACTTGAGCCGTGTATTATTTTCAAATTAACTGCCAGCACGGCCGGCTGCGGCATTGAGCTGCAGCGACCACAGACCACGCGTCGTATGCGCGCTATAAATCACTCATTCGCCGTGTTGCCACAGCGACCAGGCGCAAAAGAGTTAGCAACGAAAAGGAACCGGCAAAACATAATGGAAAACGCCAAGCTAGACAATTCAATTTATCCAGCCGCTAGTCGCGACTGTTTTTCGATGCAATTGTCGTGATTAGGCGACGTCGCCAGGCGGCTCTTTGGCGAGAGCCAAGTTAACAAAGTGTTTGCCATAATTTCTGCCAGCTATCGCCGGCTAAATATCACAAAGCCCAATGATCGATTGAACTTTGCTCCGAATGACGACGACGACGACGACGATGGCGACGATGACGATGCAACAGATTGGCGATGAGAACAAGCGGCAACAAAAGGTGATTGAATTTAATGGTTTCTGGGGGCTTGGTACTGACAGTACCTCCATATAATAAAGCTCATTTAAGCCGAAACAAATCTTGATGGCGGTGAATACAGGAATAAGCGTATACCTTTTATGGCCAGCACAAGGTTCCTTTTGTCTGCGATTTGTGTCAGAAATAGAGACTACTTATGGGGCTGTGTAATAAATATTACTTCAGATACAGCTTAAAAGTATGCTTCAATATCTATTGGTTACAAAAATAAGAGAATATATAAATTTCTTGTATTTCTCTTCTCTTTGTCTTTAAATATAATTTGGTATGAAGAGAAAAGACTTACCAAGAGTTTTTCATAACCAATTAGCACATGTCACAAAGACCATTTAATTACGAATTTTTAATGAAAGATTACAGAACATTTTCTCAAATATTAGATAGAAATATCATAAAAAAAACATAAAGAACTATGAAGCATTTAAACGATGTTTCTTTTCTTTATAAATTTCCTATCAACAGCTAATTTTTGTTACCAAGAATTTCCCTTTTCAAGAGAGAAAATATACAAAGAGAGGGCAAAAAGTTCAGCCAAAACGACCCATAAAAAGTTGGTTTAACAATCTGCGTAAACTTGCCAATAAATGGCTTAATTCAATGGGCCATAAATTGCGGGAGATAATAAACCAGGGAACCCCAGAAGTTTAATTTACTGTATATACCATATGTAGTTATACTTTTAGCTGTTTTTTCCCCTTTATATTATTAAGTAAAATTCCTGGTTGGTGAGTGTCTCTGTGTGTTTTGCCAACAAACCTTTAAGCCGACATTTAAGCGGTCTCAGCCACCTACCACCTGCCAAAGAGAGAGCGAGAGCGAGACCGCTCTCTTAAACCACTATTTCTCTCCGCTTAGCAGCTCTTAAGTGTGTATCTTTTGGAGTGTATCTTTCGGTTTGTGTTGTGTTTAGCCGCAACTTCAAACGAGTGAAAACCGCTGTCGCGTTCGGACGTTCGTGCTCTTCGATCCCCGAATAGTTCGAACAGACCGTGGATATATGTACATATAATATGTATAAATTGCCTGCGAAATTCGGCAATTAAAAATGCAAAACTCTCGTGTCAACCGGCTGCATGTGTATCAATTTCATTTCGCGGCCAATTTTATTTCCTGATTGCAATAAAGAAAAGAAAACAAAACCGAAACAAAACAAGGAAGTTCAGCGCCGGGGGGTTCAAATGTTAGGCCAACAAACTGCATACGATTTGCACAAATAACTGGCATACAACAAAAAAACAAAAAAAGGAAGAAAAAGATATCACGCAAAGTTCGGTTCGGTGTTTATATTTGGTTGTCATTTCGCGTACATCATCCTCTACCTACCTACCACCTCCTCTCCACGGCTACCAAATTGGATTTCACAATACTGGATACCGTCTACCACATGAAAATGGTGTTCGGCGGCAAGTTTCGAATCAGAAGGTAAACACACTTTCGCACAGCTCAATTGCCAGCCAAGTCGGTTGGTCAGTTTTATTTTTTTTTATATTTGTTGCGTACGTATTTGCGATCCCGGCTGATAAAGCCGGCTATAAACGATCGCCATTAGTCAGCGAGTGGCAGCAGGAAATTCTATGAAAACAGCGCGAAAAAAAGAATGTGTGCGAAGCAGCTGTTGGCTAAACACTTTCTTTACAGCTTAAATCGAAGTGATTAGGAAATTATTGCCAAGAAATTATATTGACAAGAACCTTTCCAAAGAAATATATATAAAGGGGTATAACCTTTTATTCCTCCAAAAACTTGAATTTATAAGTACCAGTACCTAGTTTTCTCTCTCTGTAGATCCCAAACTAGGCTGGCCGCTTGAAAATGAAAACTTGACTTCTAATAAGAACGCGGAGTATTTTATTTTTTTTTATTTTTTCCCAAGATAAGCGTTTTCTGTAAGTCGTTTGTTAACTGCATTCGCTGTCTGGGATTTGATCTGAGGCCGCTTTAAGCGGGGATACTGGCTGTGAACTGTTGGTAGTTGTATTTCTCTGCCGCCGTGTACTAGTTTGCGGCGACGTTGTCGGCTAACTTCAGTGAAACCATATTTAGCATGCTCAATGCCTAACGTCTCCGCTAATGACGACAGTTGTGGCTGGGATGCACAGGGGGAAATTTTAACTGCTCTCAACTATAACTTTTACTACTTCTGGGGAGTAAAACCTATAATTAAAAGAATATTTTCAAGGGTAGAAATCAAACTAATATAGTATAGTTCATAGAAATAAAAACCCAACAATATAAAGTAGCTTTAAAGATAGTTACTTTAGAATTTACTTGGCTATAAAATCATGTAAAATTTCTTAAGATTTTCCTTTACAAAAACCAACAATGACTGGCTCTTTTCTGAGCATTCTTTTTCCTCGGTGTGGACCTCCCTCCTACTTGGCCTAACAAACCTTAGCCCGATCTGATACATTTTCACAGCTGTTGCTCTTGCTCTCTTTTTTCTTAGCAAACCATCTTTCTCTATTATCGCCATTCCCTTTGGCAGCCACGTAGGCGGCAGGTGCAAAACAGCGGCACGTTTCCTTCTCCTTCTCCTTGTCGGTCTCCTTGCCTCCACTTAACGTTTTACCTTTAATTTTACCTGCCATGGCAAATTGTCTGCGCTCGTATTTATTATTTGTATCTGAATCACCTTAGCATCTGTGTGTGTTTGTGTGCTGGCCAGACACGCGTCAGTGTGGCAAATCATTCGCCATAATAATTCATAACGAGATCTATTGACATTCGGGCCATATAAGTGCTGGGCGAGCTATACGGTTTCATGGTATGGAAAGCCGGCTATCAGTGCCAAGATCTTATCGATTTTTGTTCAGTTTTTTTGCTCTGCACTCTTGCTGAAATGAGAACAATGAGGACCTTTGTTTGGTTTGGCAAAAGCGGCCAGAACCGGTTTTGGCCAAGGAACAGCTGGTGGTTGATTGGTAGTAGCAGCAACAGCAGCAGTGCTGGTCACCCTCAAGAGCGGTCGGTCTCCCCAGCAACTGTTAAGGCCAACAACCCTCGAGAGAACCCATTAAAATGAGGACACCACTAAAAGGGAAAACCAGGGTGTGCCGACGATTTTACTTTCAAAAAGGTGAAGAAGTCGCCTGGAAGTCAAGGAAATATCACTTCCTATTATATAGTTGTTATATTGTATTTTCTTAAGAAAATTGCAGAGTATTTTTCACAAAGATAAGAAGGTATTTTGTGAATTAGGCAAAGAAATCTAAAGTATTACAAAAAATCCTTATTATGTTTTACTAAATAGTATTTAATATTATATTCACTTTAGTTTTTAATACTAATACGTTTTCCTTGCATATATTAAATCTGATAAAATACCAGAGCCTAACTCATATACCCTACTTTAGCTAGGGTATAAAACATTAGCATAAAAAACTTTATAATATTATATTCAGCAAATGCCGAGTTCGTTCGCTGCTATTTCTTTTTTTTTATTGAGGCTTCGCACGAATTTCGAAATAAACGACCGACGAAAGAATTCGCTGGCTGCGAGTAAAAATTTGTTGATTCAGCTACGACAGCATGAATTTCTTTGGCTGCATAAACAAAAACCGAAATAATCAATAAACATTTTACAATATCAAAGCGGAGACAAGAATGCCAGCTTGATCGGGAGGTCGGTCGGTCGGTCGGTCGGTCGGTCGGTCGGTCTTGTTCCCAGTAGATCCGTGAAATTGCTCCGACCTTCGGGCCAACTTTGATTTGTGTGTAGGAGAACCTAAAGTGTGTGTGCTGTGTGTGTGGTGTGTGCCATTCGCAGGGCTAAATGTTTATTGTTATTGCGACGGCCTATTCAACTAAGCAAACATCAAACAATAAATGTTTATTGTGGCACCGCGTCTATTTTCATTGCCAATCGATTCGCCGTGGAAAACTTGTAATACCATCGAAGTCAGTCAGTCCATCGATCGATCGGGGTTCTCCTGCGATCCGCTCTAAATTTCTGCCTTGATTTGTTTGTGGTTTCCATTACGAAAGCCCGTCGCAATCTGTGCTGTGATTTGTTCAATGCTAATTATAGGCGGCGACAAGTGTCAAGAGTTTTCAATTAGCAGCCCCTTGATATTGTTCTCTGCATTTGATTAGATTTTTCGGCTTTCGTTTCGAGCTCTGCCATCTCTATATATTCCATATATAATATATTCCAAATTCAGGTCGCAGCACATTTTTTGGGAAACGTTTTGCGACTATTATTATTTTTATGGCTAAACGATCGCGCCAACACTTGAGCAAATATATACTGTGTGGAGAGAGCGAGTATATAAATTAACATGCTTTCAATTGGAACAACAACGGGAATAAGAATGAAGTACACGCGACCATATTTCAGTCTTAATAAAAATGTATAAAAATGCCATTTTTTAATCAACGCTGACAAATTGACAATTTAAATAACATCGAGACAAAACAAAGCAGCAGCAGCGAAAAATAACTTATAATTGAGGGAAAGAAATTAAAATCGTTTTTTACGGAAGCTCGATTAAGAGAATTAGGGATGGCAGGAAATATATAACGTTCAAGTTGATGTAAAAATCGATCATTTATCGAAGGTAGAATTGATCTTTGAAGAAAACTTGTTAATTAAATAAGTAATTAACATAAATATAACGTAATAATCAATCTAATTTACTTAGCTGATATGTCAGTATGGATTTTGTCTTTTCAATTAATTATTTATCGATATTTTTAACGATTAAAGCAATATTTACTCTACTTAGTAGAGAAATGGTTAATTTACAACTTTATCGATATATATCTTTCTTTTATCGATATTTTTACGATTAAAGCGATATTTTTCCTTAAACTAACTATCGATAATGATTAATAAACGATTTTATATATTCATATTGATATATTTCTTCTCTTTAGTAAGATTTTATAGATATTTTAACGATTAACACGATATTCCTCCATAAACTAAGCATAGATAATGATTGATTAACGATTTATTCGACATATTTCTTCTTTTATCAACTCACATATCTAATCAAGTTGCGGAAACCTGCCTAACTGATACTGTTAATCCGCAGAGTTCAACACTCCAGCGATCCATCTATCAATCAATCCGGTTCTCAGAGCCTCCTCCTTCTCCTCCTCTCTGCTTTGCTTTATTCCCCTCTGTTTTGTTCTGTCTTTATGATAATTAGATGGTCTCGTAAAACTGAACAAATCGGTTAATGTTGGGCCCCCTAATGAGTCCCCCCTAGCAGCAATCAATTGCTCATTGTCGGGCCTGTGCGATTACGTATTGGACGCGTACTGGGTATTAATGGATTCTGGATTCTGGCTTCTGGGTCGCCCACGATCGTCACGTGGAAAGCGCTCCGGTAACTGGGAACACTGGGAAGTGGGAACACTTAGCCACAGGTGGGCAGGTCTGAACTCCGGGGAACTTCGAACTACAAAGAGCCGCTCCACAAAAAAAAATAAAACAAAGTCGGGGCAGGGAAAAGCGTTAAACAAAAGCTACCTACGTAGTAAACACGATTGCAATTGTAATTTATTTTTTTGTCTCTGTTCTATATACTTATATACAAATGTACACACAACATTCTTACTTTCCCAACTTATCTGAAAGTGAACGGGCGTTGCGATCGTCGTTACTCATCGCCACAGAACTAAAGCTAAAAACTGAACTGAAAAATAACGAAAAAAAAAACGGGGAAAAAAACAAAAAGAGTGGCTCAGCCAACCATCAAGTACAAGTACACATATCTGCATGAAAGCCCGACCGGCGTATACAGAGCATATTTATTCAGATACAACCTACCATTTATTGTATATAGAACAAAAAGCCAAATGAAGCTAAATGAGTGCCCCAGAGTGACAAAGGCAAATGGTGGGGAAATTCCTGGGGGTGACAAAGGCGACTAGGCAATGCTCTGCCATAAAAGCGGAAGTGTCACGAGTAGAAATGTCTGGGAACAGAATGAATTGTCTGCGTAGAAAGTTGATTTTTCATCGAGATTGAATGAATTTGTCAGTCCTGATGTTCTGCAAAGATAACAAAGAGAAGTTGGGGAGGCTATAATTATTGGCTTTATAAAAGCTTTTAACCAAGAAAAGATCAGTAATTAAAAGATGTTCTTTATGAAGATCTGGGGAATGTAAAAAGGTTTCCGTATTTATTGAAATAAGTTGGCAAAGTTCCTTGTGTGTTATTAAAACATTTAAAGATCGACACTTAAATGTTGATTACTAATCAAATATCTATTTATTTTATGAATTGAAGTAATTGGAAAACCAGTTAAAGCCTCTTTTTAATAACCATAAGCAATTAAATAATTTATTTGTACAATCACTTGGACCCCTCATAAACTTAACATGACTTGAACTTTTTACTATGCTAGGAACAGCACAGCATTTTAGTGAAGCTAATTATAATATTTACATTTATTACAAAATTAGTAGAATTTCTGACTAATAATTCCCTAGCAAATAAATAAGAATCCACCTGTGGATCTCTGCCCGCTTGTAGCCAAAACCATGACATGTGGGTAGGGTATAGTGAGCAACAACGGTTCCCATTCCATATATTATATATATATATATAGCGCACAGGGGCAGATAATGTTGCGGGTTCCCTCGAAGCACAAGAAGACACAGAAGACACTGGCAAAGGCACAAGTTCAAGTCGAGCGGGCAGACAAAGTACCGCAAAAGTCAAACAAAACAAATGTGGCGGCAAGAGACAATGGGGCAGATATAGAATACGATATATATACATATATATATAGTATATATGGGATAGGTGCGGGGGGTACCAGCACTGATACTGATCGGAGCTAAGAACATTTGGCATACATTTCAGGTCAACGGATGTGCTTGCGGCTCCAGCATATTATTGTATAAATAATATACATACATATAATCTCACCTCGGCACAAGGTCAGAGTCGTGGCCGAAATTATGGCAGCCGGAGCCAATTCAATTAGCCACGAAATTAATGAATACTACCACCAAAAAAAAAAAGACTGCGGCGGCTAAACGCTCCAGTAACCTCCGGCGGCGAGCGACTTCCTTCTGATTTCTTGTCGGACTTCGTGGCCGAAAAGAGCCACGCAAATCATTAAGAAGCCACTGAAAAATTTCACAAATTAACTTTATAACACGAAAATTTCTCGATGCCCATATCAGATAGGCAGACTCGTAAATACTCATATTGTATAAAGTAAAAAACCAAAATTAATAATTATGAGCCGCAAACTGCCCGAAAGGTAAATAAAGTCGGGGCTTCCTGCTCAGCCTCAGCCTCAGCTCCGTTTTTTTCGGCTACTGTAGAAACCAGATTGGATCTTCTCTTCTGTAGGGCTTTTGGGCACTTCGATTTTCAGCTTTTTTCCTCGTTTTTGTTGTTTTTGTTGTTGTTTCGGGTTTTCTGTGACTTGTGCCGTGCACGAAAATTGCTTTGACACAAAAATGAACAAACAACGTGGAGAAAAAACCTTTTTTTTAGTGGGTCACGCGCGTCATGAACAAATGAAAACCACGGGCAGTGGACAACCTACCAAAAACCCACCCAGATGATACAAATCAAAACATGCGCAAAAAACTAAACTAAAAAATACAAAAAAGCAATACCAAAAGCAGACCAAAACAAAGAGAGCAGTCAAAAAGGCAAATTAAAATCGGAGCAGCACTTTGCCAGGGTTTCCCGGCTCCAAGCGCATGTTTAAATTGTTTGCCTAATTTGGTTTTTTTTTTCACTATTTTGTCTTGTCGTTGTTTTTGCCCGCAACCTGGTTCAAATGTATTGCAATTAACATTTTTTACATATATATTATATATATATGTGTGTACTTTTAAACGCAACAATTTCTCATCGGCCTGGGAAGGTTTTTTCGGGCCATGAAACGCTCATGAAATATGCAATTTGAGGCATTAGCCTGACGTTTGTATTTGAAGTTGGTAATAAAAACAAGAAGTGGGAATAGTTTGACAAGACTATGGTTTAATTGGAGCGATTTTTATGGGAATTACTTGGTTTAATTAGGTGGCTTTAATGGCATTCAGTGGGTTATGAAAATAAACTGGGATAAAACGTTAATAAAACCAAATTGTCTTTAAGTAGGCAGTACTTTCAGGGGGATCTCTGTGTTGGCCTGTACTTTTATTTGATTTTATTTTATATAAGATCTTTTTTTGTATTAAAAATAATACAAAAATCATGCCAAGTTTCAGGGAATCTGCTTTTATTTCGACTTCAATTTATTGCGTTGTTCCTTATTTCTTTCCTTGTATTGCTCGATGTTGTGTAATTAAAAAGTAAGTCATTAAAATCCCTTACCAAATGTTATTGCGCCTCTGGTTTCTGACCACGTAACGGGGACCATGGGAAGTTCTCTCTACCCCCCAAACCCCCCTCGATATCGGTATTAACTTTGGCTATTGCCAAAGCTAATGACCAAGTCGATAACCGCAACGCAACGCAATCGGGCGTGTCGCGACGATGACTGTCTCTGTCAATGAACTTGGCTTTCTTGTCTTAAGTTACGTGCCTGCAATTATTCTCAGCCCGAGAGAGCGCCCAGGAAGAGTCGCCCCGAAAAAATAAATGCCGAAATAAAAATCTGCATAAATTTCTGATTGCGCAATGAGAACTCGCTCGCTGGCGGCAGTATTTAAATTTGGAAAAGATTTTAATGGATCTACGAGTACGTGTAGATCACTTTTGCGACAGTTGTGCGGCGCAAGTGCCGTTAAAATCGAAGATCTGAGCTGAAATTCAATTAGCGACACCCACCACTCTCCGATCATAATGATCGCAAACAGACAGACACAAACGGAGAACTTAAAAAGCAATTTCGTTTTATGATAGAACTCAAATTGACACCGCTCCATTTCGGCTGGGTCTGGGAATCTCAATGGAAATGCTTTCAAGACACACATAAAAATCAAATCAAATCAGATCCAAATGGATAAATAGAAATGTCGGGCAGTTGGTGGAGAGAGAAATGCGTGTGCATTATGCATATTAAATGCTTTCACTTTCGTCTCGGCCAGCTAAAAGTATTTCAATTTGGTTTTTGTTTTTTGGCAATGCCCAGCACGAATTGGTATCTCGATCAGTCGACCAGCAAATTGCGTGAAAGCCAAATAGCTAAGAAAAAAAACCGATCTCTGGGCCACAATTGAAATGCAAGATGCAACCGTAGCTATTTCTATATTTAATCCAATGACTATTGGGCCCGATAGCTGGCCATGGTCAGCTGTTCGTTGACTGATTGTCAACCAGTCGATGCATCGTTGTCTGCCTTGTGCTCAATCATTATTACTGGTTGCATGTTTTATAACGCAGATGATCACATGTACCCAGCACTTGGCATTGCACTCGCAGCGCACAGAGAGAGAAATAACTGATAATAATAATCGAACTTTATCGTATTTTGCCCTATAATTTTAATAATCTATTTTAGCTTCATTGAATTGATTATTTATTTGAAATCTTATCAGTTTGATAATGAAATCTGAGGGCTCTCGAAGCTCTCATTAAGTAAAACGTATTAAATTTAATCAATATAATATTCGTTATTCTAGTTATTCTGTATAACAAATTTCTACAAGTGTTTTCTTTTGGTAAAAACCCAACTGTATAATTAATAAATTACTTTATTACTGTGCTAAAATATATAAATTTTATTACACACATTCTTTTTGGGTCTACCTATAGAAATAGAAAAATCTAAAAAGCTTCAAATCAGTAGATTTTTTATTATTTTATGAGCCTAACAAAGAGCCTTAATTTAGACAACAGTATAATCAGATTTGTAAGATTCGTTTTTGCGCCAAGTGAGGCTTTAATAAGTCGTAAATCCGGCAGAGTCTAGACAATAGTCTGAGGCGCTGGCCAACTTCGTGATTGATTCCCACAAATGCAAATCGCACACAAAAGGCAAATGAAATGCAATCAGGCAGGGCTATATATACACATATATATATAAATATATATTCCCTATTCTCCATCGGCTGCCTCAGAAAATTGGCGGGGCCATAAGCCACGGTCATTATTATGCGTGCAAGCTGGGGATTTTGCTTTCGTACGTGGCCATTTTGCCATTTTAGCCGCCGCCTCAAGGCCAAGAGAGTCTGTCATTGCATTGGCTCCGCCCTCCTGCCCTGCCCTGGCCCTGCCCCTGCAAACCCCTCTTAAATCGCCCCTTCAAAAGCGTTAACTAAGCCCTGTTGTGTTCTTCTCCCCGATCACATGACGAATTCAGCCCGGCCACAAAAGAAAACAAAGACCACAAATATGCATCGATCCGCTGATCCTGAGACGCTCGGCGGCCTTTTTGCGGCCTTCGCCGTCACGTTCTTCAGGGAAAACCAAAGAAGAAGAATGGGGAGGAGGGGGTTGGCTCATCTCTGAAAGGAAGGTAAACAATTTTCAATCAACTCGGCGAACTTGCAAGCCGCCTGCCAGCTTCCAGCTGCTCTGCCAAATCCCTGGGCTCCCCGACAAACCAATTTGCAATTTAACCAAATGAAATGCAAACCCAAGCGTACAAATTTCAATTCTTCGCACACACCGCATCAAAAATAAGAAGAAAAGCCAGTAGGAATGCTGAAAATAAGGTTTGGGAGTACAGAAATTCCCTGCAGTTAGAGTTCTGAGAAAATATTGCCTAGTTTTTGGTTACTGCAGGCAGGTTATACTCCAGAGAGAAATAATAATATGCGCTGTGAACTTATTACTTATCCGATTGAGTTGAAATTTGGTATGGGGATAGATATAAGTATAATGGTCTACTGACCATCATCTATTGAAACTTCAGAGATCTCGTCCCTTAACATTTATTCCTACTTGTATTTCTGCCTGTAAGACATGAACATTTGCACGCATTCTCCATGAGAATTCATTATATATATCTGCATTCCTCTGCCATTTGAGTATAATATATATACATATGTTATATTCAAATGTAGTTGGAACATTTTGGGTCAGCCGCAGTGCATAAATCAGAGCAGCAGTCGCTGCGACAGAAGCCACATTAAATAAGAGCCAATATGTCAGGCTGGCGTCTAATTTGTTGGCTAATCAGCTGCAGCTCCCAACATCTCCTCCTTGTCTGTGTCCGGGAAATCTGTGTAAATGGAACGGCGCCGATGTCAACTTTGCCACATGTTGTTCCCCATCTTCATCCACATCCACATCCAAAGCCAGCCCCTGAAAAGCAACCCGAACCATATCTCTTCCCATGCCATTCCGACGTTGTCATCGTTGCCAAATAAATTGTTTAGCTGAATTATGCCGTTTATTTTTAGTTGCCTCGGAAAAGACTCGCTCTCATTTTCCCAGTTCTCAATGAAAATGCGTTCTAGAATGTGTAAGCAGCAGGTTCTCTATGCGGGGACATGTGTCCTACTGACTCATGGCTAATGACAATAAATGGGTTGTCTTATCAATCCGATAGCGAAATATACTCTATCTATAAGGGGTATCTGTAATAAATCAAACTGGAGATGTGGCCATTGATCAAGCACAAATGTTGTGTAAGATAAATAAGATGTGTTCCCCAAAAAAAGAAGACATGAAATATATACGTAGTATATTATGCCAAAAATGGATAGTTCCTTATAGGGAGTTACTAAATAGTTGGTTTTTTATGACATAATGATCCGCTGTTTCTAGTTTATGGGTATCTAAGGGTATTTTTAATGTGCTCTATGATGTGACAGAGAAATAATATACATTTAATTATTTTTTCATAGCCGCCAAGTAGATAGTATCTTTGATATAATGACTCTATGACTTCCCTTATCGACACCTAATTACCCCTGAAAGGGCATTAAAAGTTCCCCCATGAATTCGCCATATTTTTCGTAAGTTTATTTCGCGTTTATTTTCAATTTGATGATGGCACATATCACTTTATGTCATCCTCTCTCTCTCTCCCGTTTTTCCACACTCTTGCGCCGCATGTTAATTTTTTCGCCTTCAGTTTTGTTTTGTTCAATGAATCGCGTTGTCGCACTTTTATTTTCGGGCCGTTTATTTGATTTATTTTTGCGCCCGGCCATTTGTTCGTGCCCCCCCAAAACGAGAGGGCTTTCAGTGCGAGATTAATTGCAAAACCTCAATACAAAGTGATCTTGCCCATCGACTGGGTTCCTGAACTCTCCCCGTCGACCATGGCTCACTGGTTTCAATGGCTCAACTTTCGGTACATAACACAACACAATATCCACAGTGTCTAGACAAAAAGCTATTATGCTGCAAATCGGCAAATCGCCAAATTTGCTAAATTTGCTAAATGGGAAAAACTCTGACATCAGAGGTGGAATGCGTGAAGAGATTCGTATTCGTAGTCGTAGTCGCATTCGTTCGCTTCCTCCCTCCCATCTAGTGGATGCCATATATGTGTTTTAATTGCAGCGCCAACTTGGGCAATGCAATCCGCATAACAACCTTGAAAACGCAATCCATGCCGCCGCCACCGTCGCCATCAAATCTTGATCTCGTTTTTCGTTATTTTTGCCTTTTCGCCATATAATTGCGTTTTTCATTTGCTCTTGGCATTCACAGACCGGAGTTGTAGTTGCACGCGACCGAATGCCAAATGTGTTTTCAGTTTTGTTTTTTTTTCGAGTTTTTCAGAGCATATTTTGTAGCTATGCTTTTGTTTTTCCTCTTGGCCAATTTTGGGGCCCGGCCCAAAAAAGAAAGAAGCAAAAAAAAAAACAGAAATCAAAAAGAGATGCCAGCAACGGGGGATGCTTCCTGTCCTGCGGCATCCCAAAAAAAAAAGCTGCAATGTGGCCGTTGCTGTTGCCGTTGCAATGTGGCAACAAGTGGCCCGCTGGATATTTCGATTATTATTATTATTATTATTATGCAGAGTTCGTTGAACATTTTGCAGCAGGGCAAGGGGGCAGGGCGAATGTCAATTTCACGCTTTGCTTTTCGGCCAAAAGATTCACACACCGAAAGAAATTAATTGGTATTTGATAATTTAATTAAAAAATAAAGATATTAAGCTCTGGGTTCGCTTTTATTAAAGTACCAAAGGAGAGAGCTTGGTAACACTGAAAATTTTAGGTTTGCAATAGGTTTTTGTGAGAATAATAAGTTCTATTACAAATTTTAAACAAGCAGGAAGCACGCCAGTAGTTAAATTCCTCGTATTCTTTACCTATACTTTTTGCTATCGCCCTTACTAACACCTAACCCTAACAAGCACGTGCTTGGTGTCGCAAGGGCCGCATCAACGTCCAAGAAAACAGATAATAATAGAAATAGGAAACACTGCTACATTCCACTAGCTTTGATCTCAAAGAAACAATTTCTATTTCAAATTTACAAAATATACCAAGAAATTTAGAAAATATATCCTGTAACAGAAACAGAAGCTAATTAAACTAGCTATAAGGGATATTCATAACCTTATTACCAAAACTTGCTTTTTACTTTACAAATTTATGAGAAATTCCCTATAATAATTAAATTTCTCAGTGTGCACTCGAAGAATAATGTTTATGTTGATGACGATACCGAGTCAAAATACAAAAATAAAAAAAAACGCCCCCCTCAAAGGCACACGAGACCAGCTTAGCGACGATCATCGTTGGGGCAACATCATTATCATCATCATCACCATTAGGGGAAGACCATCGCGATGAGACTGTGGATGTTTTATCAATAAACCGTTAATTATGAAAAGCGCCTAACTGCAGCAATACCGCGAACAATACGCGGATGTATTTCTGTGCGAGTATATTTTTGCTGTATTTTATTTTATTTCGCTTTGTCTTATCCCCGGCACAAGATGAAAAAAAAAAACATAATAATAATAAAAGCTAGGAGTGCCACTCATCCAGCAAACTGAGCGACCGACCGACCGACCGAGTCACAGATCCAAGCCAGTCCATGGGGCAACGCTCGAGATCGCCACGTCCAAGGTTTTGTAAATAACCCGAGCCCCATGCAAACTGTGGGCGTGTGGGTTGGGTCCCGCCGGGGTCTGGTCTGATCTCTGGGCTTGGACCTCAAATTGGAATGGAAATTGAATTGGGTGTTCCGCTCCACAGATCCTCAACTTTGGCCAAGCCAATTGCGACTCGAAATGGGCGCCCCCGAAAATAGCCAAAAGAATAACAATGATCACAGGAAAGAATACTTTTGGCAAAAAGATCTCGCTGAAGATCTCTCTTCAGAGAGACAAAGGGCTTGCGGATGAGTTGGCATTGTGTTTCTTTTATTTTATTTTTTTTTTATTATATTATTTTTGCAGTCTTATAGGAGGTGACCTTGTCACAAAACGGTTAAATTCCTTAACTCCAACACAGTCATTGTTTTTCTGCACTCATTCATCAGCGTCGAGTTCTAGAAACTTAACCTCGCCACATTCTAACTCCTCTCCTTCTGTTTACTTAATTATTTGGTGATTTTTTTGGTTTGTGACAGGCGCGTGACACAAAAGAACACGATCAAAGTGCAGGGGCAGAGTTCTTATAAACAGATATCTATATTGCCATCAGAAATCGATCAATCGATACCGAAACGGTGCCACAAGCAGCGTGAGAATATCTGAACTTTTAGCTCACAGGGGGGGAATTTGCATAAATAATTGCTGATTGATGCAAATTCAGTATGCTACGCCAATATCGGATTGGTGCGATTTTTAGTGGTGCGCATTAATTACGGCAAAGTTCGATTTCTTTGGCTCGACCTTGATTCGAACGGAGCTGGATCTCCCTTTGTTCTGGCTTACGACAACGATGATCATTGTTTATTCTCGCCGAACCGAGATCATTATGTGATATATATGTAGATATATGTTTAAAGGTCATATTCGCTCTCGTGGCAATTAAATGGTCCGAAACATAAACGCAAGACCATTCATCAATCTCTCACTTTCGTTCCAAAAAATAAAAAAGCGTACTTGAAAGTACGAGCTTGCGAGTGCCAGTATCTGTATCTGTCACGTTTTGTATATTTGTAGTTGGTGATCTCACAGCAAGATCCTCAGATAGTTGCAGTTCAGCTATTTTTATATTATTTCAATTTGGATAATCGAACCTCAAGCTATCATTATATGCATTAAATTCTATGAATAAATTGCTGGTAACTCTCCAGTTAAGTTGCATTTCTGCACTGGTGACATCATATCATATTATCACAACTCTTTCCTAACCAAAAACTCACTCTTCATAGAGCCCTCAATTAGCAGCTAATGAAGGTTCATCATGACAAGACTCTACTAAAATTTAATGGTGTAACCGCGGAAGTTCTCGCCGTTTTGTCGTCTAAACATTGTCAGAATTCCACCTTACTCTCTCCGTTTTTTTTGTTGCAGTTTGTTGAGAAATTTTCTGTTATTAAGAAATTAAGAGCCGCTTGGCATGCTTCGCTTTTCTTTTCTTTTTCATTCCTTTTCTTTGGCTCTTGCTTTTGCTTTTCTGGCCATTTCATTTCTCCCGACGCCGCCGGATCTTGGCTAACAAGTAAATGTGTCTTCACTCTTTCGACCATTATCTCGCGCTCTCTCGGCCTCAGACTCTGCCTGAAATTAGTTGGCTAAAAACAATGAGAAATCCGTATTCAGGGCAGTTCCTTCAATGGCCGCAACACTTTGGCATTCGACAGCAAGCGGACGCCGAACAGCGGCTTTTGTGTAATATCTAAAACTACACACAAAAAACACAGCAAAAGCCAGGAAAGAAGAAAAGAAAAAAAAAACGCAAATGGCTCAAAGTCTTGTAGCGATCACCACCGATCCCCCCTGCGGCTGCTCCGCTAAAGACCCCGCTGAACCAAACCGACTGATCCGGCCATGGCGGACGTGTTGCGCATGCGCCCGAGGGTACAATTCGCCGTGTGTACAATTTATATGCCAAGTGGGCTGAGAGTGAAAATGTCATTGGCAGATGTGTCGCGGATATTAGCAGTGGAGTTCCCCCCGAAGCCCATTTGACACTGCCAGAAAATATGTTACTTTTAAAGGTTAATTTGGGCTTATATTATGTAAAAAGTAATATACTTTTGATAAGGGATGACAGAAAATATTGATGTATCGATACTGTATCGATATTTGACGGGAAGTTGTACAAAATAAAATGTATAAATCGATATTTTAACGTTTCGATATATGTGCGTTAAGTCGATATGCTCTTTGATATATCGGACTGTGCTCAAAAAGAGTCTAAACTGTATTTAAACTTGAGTTAATAAATTCTTAAATGGTATACTTTTTACAATTTTAAAAATTCTCTATAGCGAACTTTCCGATTAGATTTTGAACCCGATAATTTTGTCGATATGAACTCTCCTGTCAATATATAATACATTCTTAATAACAATTTTATAAGGACATATCATCATAAAGATATATTTAATACTCAATACAATAGTTATTATTATAACCTTTTATAAACATTATACAGTTAATTTTGTTTATTATTTATTCCTAATTTAAATATTTACTTTCTTCTTATATTTAATTTCCCTTAACATATTTTGCAACATTTTCTGTCCGTGTTGTACCATTCAATCTGCCACTTCCTCTGCGATCCCCTATCAACAAGAGGCAGACAAAAGGCCCGCACTTGCCTGAATAATTTGTTTTATGCAAACGCAACTTGGCGAATATCAAAAGTTACTATTTAAAGTGCGGCGGAGGCGGGGCCTGGAATTATTTACAAGCTTGTTTGCTGTCGTAGTCCAGTGCGCACACATGTTTTTTTTTCATCTCTTTTTTTCCTGCTGCTGCCGCTGGTGCTGCTGGTTGCAAGTTGCAACTTATGTTGCTGCCGTGTTCTGCCCCCTGGTTGCTGGCATCTTTTTAGCTGTAATTATGATGAGCTGCAGCCGTTTAGCCCACAAGTTAATTACCCCGCTTCATCCGCGATTCAATGGGACAGGCCGACCACTTTCGACACTTTCAATGGAGGGGCTGGGCCAAGATGTTGCCACTGCCACTGCTGCATTTCCCAAGCTATCTATTTTTGGTGCTCGCTAGATGCCCTCGAGCGAAAAGCGCCATTAAATCGATTTTACATTAAAAATATTGCACAAGCCACCATTGTTGCTGCTGCTGCTGCCAGAATTAATGGATCATAATTATTGCCGAGCGGCGGCTGGCAGGCGGCAATCAGGCAGCAACACAGTAGCAACTAGCAACTGGCAACTGGCAACCAGCAGCACGGCAGCACGGCAGTAGCCACCGCAGTAGCTGCTGCATTATTAGAAAAGAAAACCAGAAAGCAGACATCAGACATCAGAAAAGCAGACAATTGAAGACCGATCACGAGGCAGATGAACAGGCAGAAATTGTTCGAGAGGAAAAGTTTTCGAATCGGATTTGGGCCAAGGGGGAAACTGGTGAGATTCTGCGGCAGAAGGTTAGAAGTAATTGTCTGCACACAGCCTCCAGATTAAGATCCCAAGCGCAGATGGCCACTTAGCTAACATATTTCATCAACAGATATAGAGATAGAGAGGCAGAGAACTTTTCTTTTCTTTTTTTTTTTACTGTTTACCCTGTCTGATAATGATGTTGCCTGCTGTTGCTGCTGTTGTGTTTCTTGGCGTTTTCCGAGAGAAATTTATGGCCCCGCTTGATGGACTGTCTCTGCCTAAATACCAGGGAAAAGAAGAGTCTCTCAAGAGCGATTTGTTCTGGCTGTGACCTCTCTGGAAAGTCTATGGCTTCTTCCCGCCCCGCTTCGGTTTTCCCAAGCCCCTCCTCCGCAAAGAAAGCTAACTGCGCCGACGGCCATCTGTTGTAGTTGTTGTGCTGTTTCTGTTTTTGTTTTACTTTATTTTTATTGTATTTTGTATGTTGACTTGACGTCATTTTGCGGCAAGTGAAAATGTGTGCGGTGCGCCGACAAACTCGTTTTCAGGTTTCGGTTTCGGCTGAGCTTGTGAGATGTTTATGTTTTCAACAACAAGCACAGCAGCAGCAGCAGCAGCAGCAACATCAGCAGCAACTGAACATTTGTTCGCCTCTTTTTTCGGCTCAATGTTAAGACGAGATGTTAAAAACGTGATTTCCATGCGTCGCCTGAGCCAGCGCGCCATCGTTGTCGCTGTCGTTGTCGGCATATTTAAATAAAATACTTTTACTATCAACGAAAACTAGTCGGCCAGCAAACAGCTCGTTATATTGCTGATCAAAAATTATAGTGCAACGACGGCGCCAGCAGTTGAAGTTGCTGCTGCTGCCGCTGCCGCTGCAATAGATGTTGCAGTTGCAAGTTGCTGCTACGCAATGCGAAACGCAGGGGCCAGTGACCAAGGCGACCAACTGCAACTGCAACCTGCTCCCCCCAAAGCAAAGCGGTATCAGCGGTGGCACTGAACCCCGGTAACCGGGCTGTGCCCACCCGGGGGCGCCATAGAAATTCTACAGCCACCCGCCTGAAGATAATCACCGATTTGTAGGTTTTTTTTTAGATACCTACAACGGTTTATTTTCGTAGCAATATGGAGTTATGCAAGGGCGAAGCAATTTATCAATTTTTTCTGTGACTGCTGCTATTCATAATTTGCATCACATAACCAAATGGAACGCCCCGCGCTCGGCTTAATAATGCCAAATAGAGGGAAAAGATAGGCAAATATCCAAATATACAAATAAAATATGCGTTAATTGTATGGAAATGTATTTAGCCCAGTGTCCGCCGCATTTCTTTTGACCCTTTCTTTCGGCTCTATCCGTTTTTTATTTTGTGTCATTGTCTTTCGGACCCCGCCGCGTATTATTGGGAATTATACAATATTAGCGGGCAAAAAAAAAAAAAGGGTCTTTTCAACTGTGAATCATAATAAAGCTGTTACATTGAGGGAGTGTACGAGTGGGTATTTATAATAAGCTTATGTCAGATAAGGCCAGATAGGAATTCTGGGCAGATTACAAGGGTCCCCCTGTTCAAGGTCTTATCTACATATATGTTGTGGTCCCAACAGATTACAAGTTAACAAACAAGAGATAATTCGGAGATGTTAGAGCCAAGATGCAATCTGTATGTTCTGGCTTAGCACGAGATGTGCTTGCTCTTAATTAAATCCTGTGATGTCATCGGTCTGATATGCAAATCCATGCTAATGCAACCGTTTTCAGGCCTTTTGTCTTGGCCAAATTGGCAACTGAGGAACAAGCAACAAAAAAATGAGAGACTTACTCAACGAACGGCGAACGGAAGTGATTAGGAAAGGCGAAAGAAAGAGCGGCATCGCGGCAGCTCTCTTTACGGGCAAAGAAAGTGGGGATGGCGAGGGGCGCCAGCTTAGACACAAAAGACTGGCTTATGCAAATGCTAACTAGCCACGAGATACATCTGCATCTGCTGGATACAGATACAGATACAGATACAGATGGAGATAGAGCGACAGCTACGGCCAACAGCTGTTTTGTCTAGCCGTGTGATGTAAGCCAATCCCAAATGTATCCCACTCCCCACACCGTGCTCTCTTAATTTATGCAAATGCGACAACATTTCTTCGACGGCTTTCTTCAGATGCAAAACACATTATGTACATATGTATATACCGCATGTGGGTATATTGCATAGTGTGTGTGCAGAGAAACAATAAAGATTTTGGCAACCTGGGGGTGGCCAAGCCGAACCGAACGAAGATGCGCCAAAATCTCGAAAAATAACCCAAGACAAAAGGCTTTTACAATAAAAACCCCGCACGATGATATGTACACAAAAACATAACAAATTAGTTTAGCACTTTTGAAAGTTGTCAAGGGACGGGAAGCGGACGTGGCCGTCATACGCTTTGCACACTAAAATGGGGGCCCCCCCTCGCTTTTTTCGCTTTTCTCAAGCCGAAACCGAAACTGAAACATAAAACTCTTTATAATTGCACTGTAAACATTTCACTTTCGTTTTTATTCCGCCTTTTTGTGAACTCTGTGTCTCCGAAATCAGCTTAACACATCGCGCATCGTGCACAGAATAATTTTCTCGGTCGTCGACGCTTTCGCTTCCATCTTATAGCCCGGGTAATATGACGATATGTGGGTGCTTCGACGGGATACAGATTGCATCTCCTCGAGGACTCAATTAGCATCTGTCCAGATTATGGTCGCTCTCTCATTTGCATTAATGAGACGTGCCCCGTTCGCTTGCAGCCTTTTACTGCAAGTCGTGGTAGCTACTGCCGTTGACCCCCACGGCCTGACCCCGGGCCAGCTGGCATTTTGGCCAACTAAACAACTGGCAAAGACACCCAGCCTTTATTTTATTTAATGGCAGTGGCGGCTGCAACGCCCACAGAAAGAGTTCTAAAAAAGTAAATAGGTTTGCAAGTCCCAGCAGATATTTGATTTATTTTCTGCAACTAACAATCCCAGGTCGTTTCAATTTAATGAGCTGTAAGATTGCTGACCTAACGAGTAGGTTCATACATATATATTAATTATGCATTCTTGGGAATTTAAGGTCGTAGTTCTCAGTTAATATTCCTGTATTCTAATACCAATTCAATATAAAGAGAGTTCAACTGTAACTTCCAAGTTATATATATTAGAAGAAAATGTATAAAGTTCCTCTCAGCCTTGGAATAACTTTTATCTTGATTTATGTATCTTACAGATCGAATTCCAAGGCCTCGTATTTGCCGCGCCAGAGTCTCGAGAAGCTGAACAACACAGATCCGGACCATGGCATCTACAAGCTCACCCTGACCTCCAACGAGGACCTGGTGGCCCACACAAAGCCCAGCTACGGGGTGACCGGCAAGCTGCCCAACAATCTACCAGATGTCCTGCCCCTGGGCGTTAAGCTCCAGCAGCAGCCGAAGCTGCAGCCTGGCTCGCCGAATGGCGATGCCAACGTGACCCTGCGCTACGGCTCCAATAATAACCTGACCGGGAATTCCCCGACGAGTGCCACGCCGCCGTATTACGGTGGCCAACGCTACTCCACACCGGTTCTGGGCCAGGGCTATGGGAAGAGCTCGAAGCCAGGACAGATCGCACAGCAGCAATATACGAGATCTCAGTCGTACGATGTGAAGCAGACGAACGCGGTGAGCATGTCGCCGCTGGTGACCCAGTCCCATGTGGATCTCAAGCAAGCCGCCCACGACCTCGAGACGACGCTGGAGGAGGTGCTGCCGCCCACTGTCTCGCCCACACCGACGCCCACACCGCCACGCCTCTCGCCGGCCTCCTCGCACTCGGACTGCAGCCTGAGCACCAGCTCGCTGGAGTGCACCATCAATCCTATAGCGACCGCGATTCCTAAACCCGAGGCGCACATCTTCCGCGCCGAGGTAATCAGCACCACCCTGAACTCGAACACGAATACGATGACGACACCACCCAAGCCGGCGATGAACCGACAGGAGTCTCTGCGGGAGAACATCGAGAAGATCACCCAGCTCCAGTCGCAGCTGATGTCGGCGCATATCTGCGATTCCGGACTCCTCGGCGGCTACAGCAGCCCCATGATAACCAGTCCCACTGCCAGTTTCCATAACGAACCACTGCTGACGCCCCCGCCACCGCACAGTCCACCGCCGCCTCTGGATGAGGAGGATCTGCCCGCAAAGGAACCGGAAATCAAGGAGCTGCAGCTGATGCAGCGCAGCGAACTGGTGCTAATAGTAAATCCCAAGCCCAAACCCAAGCCCAGTACAACGGACATGGGCTGCCAAACCGATGAGCTGGATGATCGGGACACGGACCTCGAAGCTGCTCGCGAGGAACAGCAGACGCGAACGACGCTGCAGCCTCGCCAGCGACAGGCCATCGAGCTGGACTACGAACTGATGTGCCGGGAGCTGGTTAAGCTCCTGACGCCCGGCGAGAAGCTCGCCGATATCCTCACACCAAAGAGCTGCAAGCCCACCTCGCACTATGTCAGCAATCTGTACAATCCGGATGTGCCGCTCCGGCTGGCCAAGCGGGACGTGGGCACCTCCACGCTGATGCGGATGAAGTCGGTCCTGGCGACCACAGAGATCCAGGTGGTCAGTGTAGAGCTGCAGCTCGGAGAGCCCAGCGGCGAGTCCGCGAATTTAATCAAACAGAAGCTGGTAAGTAGTTATATTTCTTTTTTTTAAATTAATCATTATTTACTGTTTGAAATTAATTTAAATTAAGTCGATTAATTTGGATTCTAAGTACAATTTTATGAAATATCAAACTAATTCTATGAACCCTTTTGCAGGACGAGCTGATCAAGCATTTGAACCAAAAAATTGGCTCCCTGAAGCGCGAACAGCAGACCATCGGCGAGGAGAGCTCGGCCAACGACAAACTGGGCCAAGACCTGTTCGCCAGGCTGGCGGAGATTGTGCGGCCCAGTGAGGCGTCCAAGTTCCGCACCTACGTCGATGACGTGGGTCACATCACCAGCCTGCTGCTGTCGCTCTCCGAGCGTTTGGCCCAAACTGAGAGCAGCCTGGAAACGCGCCAGCATGAAAAGGTGGGTTTTTTACCTTAATTAAATTATCAACTTGATCCATTATTAATAAATATTTATTTATTATTAAATAGGGCGCGCTGGAATCGAAGCGGGATCTTCTGTACGACCAGCTGGAGGAGGCGCAGCGCCTTAAGGCGGACATCGACCGTCGTGGCACCAGCATTGCCGGTCTGCTGGGCAAGAACCTCAGCGCAGACCTGTGCGCCGACTACGACTACTTCATCAACATGAAGGCCAAGCTGATTGCCGATGCACGCGACCTGGCCGAGAGGATCAAGGGCAGCGAGGAGCAGCTGGAGGCCCTCGGCGATGCGCTAGTCCAAAGCGATTGCTAAAGCCTGACCGATCCGATCCTGGCGCTTCGATTCTCCCAGCTGTCAACTCAAAGTT
This sequence comes from Drosophila parvula, assembly GCA_018904695.1. Taxonomy (NCBI): domain Eukaryota; kingdom Metazoa; phylum Arthropoda; class Insecta; order Diptera; family Drosophilidae; genus Drosophila; species Drosophila parvula. The sequence continues at coordinate 1,036 of JAEIIG010032530.1, read as the reverse complement.
GAGAGCCGATCGAGAGAATTCTGATCCCAGAGATCCGCCAGTCCAGTCCGCAGTCTGCAGTTCGGAGTCCGTAATGTGTATTAGTTTAAAACGATGTGCTTAATTACCACACCCACACTATAATGTATAAATATTGTATGTTCATTTGTGATTTTCAACTAGCTAGTAGGTTAATTATTCTATGTATCGGCCGCATAGGTGTAAGCATTTTCTACATAATTATCAAAGCAAAGATAAACTGTATGCATTAATAAAAATTATGAAAATTTAAATGTTTGTTATTGCTTCTTCTGAAAGTAGGCAATAGACATTATGGGCTTTCTGGGAAGGAAATTATATTGTTGTTATCAAAAACCATAGAACAAATACATATGCAGACTAGTCATTTCACACAACGTATATGAACACAACCATTTTAAAAACCAGCGGCAGGCCCCAAAGAGCTGAATGCAACAGGTCCGGATATGCACGGATGCATGTGTGTATTGTAATTTCGTTTCGAAACAGGAAGTCACTTAAAAATTGCTCTGAAAAAGATGTAAACAAAACAAAAGCAACACATATATCCATATATACATAAGTCAGCTGGTTTTGTTTCTGTCCGCTCCCTAAAAAGAAATTATCGGTAGGGTATGCAGGCACCATCCGCTCGCAGAACAACAACAGCAGAAACTACGTTTCTCCATTTCGTGTAACAGGCGAACAGAAAGCAGTAGAGGAACGATGCACTTATGTATAAATGTCGTGACGGCGTTGCCAGATCGTGCTCAAAGCAGTGCTACCTGATTGACATTGAAAAACGATAGTCACTTGGAGCAATGCTACCAGACTGATATTTGATAACGATAGCGGGCTTAGATCCGTGCTGCCAGATCGATAGATTTGTAAAAAAGCTTGGCAGGGCTGCACTGGAAAGCTCATCTTTGACACGTGTCAAGTCGAGACAGATGAAAAGAGAGAGAGAGAGACATTCAAAAGCTTCTGTAAAAGAGATCGGCAAACAGCTGATCGGCCTTCTGCTACTTTCTGCGCGCCT
>JAEIIG010032527.1:0-31114 GCA_018904695.1 Drosophila parvula | reverse complement strand
TAGAGCGCTCGCTTTGCATGTGAGAGGCCCCGGGTTCAATCCCCGGCATCTCCAAGTACTTTTTTTCTTTTTACTTTACTGTTTTATTTGCAGAGAGCACACGTTCGTGTATTTCCGTGTATTTTTTTCCACCACTTGACGATCGTTGGTCGTCCGTCAGTGGTGATGCTCTTTTGCGGTACTTTGTCTCTGCTGTTTCGGTCGATTTTAGCCTCGCACTGAAAAAAGCGACACGATCATCTGGCGGCGGTTGAAAATGATTCCGATTCCGAGATCACAAAAATTAAATCGATCGCATATTTTCGCTTCTTCGTAAAATCGATAAAGTGATCCATGTGAGTACTAGGCGAGCAGCAACGAGCAGCACACTGCTTGCCCGCATGATCGTTTCAAAACTGTAAAATGCACTCGCCGTGCGAGCGGAAGGGAGATGGCCAGCTGGCGTGGCGAACGGCAAAGCGAGACGGCTGTAAGCAAAGAACCGTGACAAAGCAAACACGAAGCATACACACACAAACGTACGCATACAAACATATGCCGGCTAATTACGATTCGCTGCGAGCGTAAAGTTGAGTGTTTATTTTTTATTATTTCTCGGTTGAATTGAAACGGTTTCGTTGGCCTGCCGTATTTCCTCGGTGCCTGTTCGCTTGCTTAAGAAGATTGAACGATTTTTGCACGGTTTCTTTGAATACAAAAAATTCATTTGAGTTTCCTGCTCGATTTCTAGTTTATTCGTCAGGCTTTTTGAGGCAATTCGGTCAAGTAAAATAATAATATTTTGTATGTCTGTATTATTTTTAGAAATTTGTTTAAGCAATCAGTGGAAAAATGGTAAACAAAATTCCAACGGTGAAATTTCCCGAGGGATTTCTGAAGATTTTTCGATATTTTTCAGATACCTGTGCAGTTTTCGTTCATTAAGTTTTTCTCCTTCATTGCAAATGCAAGTTTAAATCATTTATTACGGAAAGCCCCAGGAGGATTAAGGAAAACTTTTTTTATTGCAGGTGCCGGAAACTTTTGGCCGAATCTCAAGGAGTTTTGCATTCGCACCTTCTCCGTTTCCTTAACGATTTTTGTTTTTGTTGATATGCCTTTTTTCGTTTATTTTTTTGTGCATATAAATTTGGTGCCTAATCCGACGACGCTTTCCCGGGAGCTGCATTTCCTATAAATATTCATGCAAATTGGCAGGGGGCTAAGATGGCGCCGTCGCCCCAGGAAAGATAAACAGGAAATCTGGAAAATCGGAAGGCAGAGCAGGTGGCGCCCTTCACTCGGCCTTAATTAAATGTAAAGGAGTTCGCGTCTTAAATGCATTCGGCCCGCAATAAGTGCGAACTTACTTATTAGCCATTTCATAATTGCCAGTACACTAGTTTTGTCTAACTATTTGTCTGTTTGTCCTTCGGTCCTTTCCCTATGCCGTGGGTTTGTCGGACAACTTTTTCAAAAACTAATTAAAGCGATAAGGGCAACAGAGCAGCGCAGCAGCGAAATGTCGCCACGAATTCCCTAAAAACATTGAAATATCACTGAGAAAAATATAACTATTAGTACTGAAAAATCGAATAGAAAAATAAAACATTTAAAAAAGTTAAGATTGAAGCAAAAATACATATTTTATTTATTTATTTATATGAAAGATAACAATTTATATGTTTTCAAATTTTCCCTTTTGATTTATTATTTTAAAAACCATATTTTCTCTGTAAAAAGCTTAGCACAACTTTGTCTAGCTATTCCATTCCCTATACTTATCTAAAGATCGGGCCAAATTTGCATTAGTACACGGCTTTTGTTTGTCTCCAACACACATGCAACGAAAAATAGGAGATGGCTTCGAGGGGCGGCAAAAGTCAATTTACTTCAATGGCCAGGCGGAAATTAAATAAATTCCATGAGCACACGTCAGTTGAAGCAGGCCGAAAGTGACAGTTGTCAGCTGTCAAAGCGGAGCAGAAAAGTACAGTTGACCATCACCTGTCTATTAACCACCCACCGCCAGCTCCCTTTGCTCTTCGATTATGAGCCGAGATTACCTATTCCTCGGTAAAGAGTATTTAGCAACATTTGGTTACTTTTTCACCGGCATCACCTCTCCCATCATTGTTCACCGGATTTACCTTGCACGAGCTGCAGGAAAAGAAAGGAAAATGCAGATGCAGAATCCGTTTCCCTCATCCTGCCAATTGATTTCCATACAGGTGAGGCACTCGCTTGGAAACAGCAGCGTTGGACACAGCCGATAAGAGGACAGACAATGGGCATTAAATCGGCTCGAAGTGGAAGACAAAGCAGTGAAGGGTTCTGCAGGAATAATGGGCTCGAAAGCGAAACCATTATCTGGACACATCCTAAAATAATCTAAGCCTAATTCCACCCAGAGTGGATTTTTGAAGCGCGTTTGAAATAATCGTTTGGATCTAGGGGGTGTTATTGAAGACAAAAGCCTTTGGTGAAGAGATGCCTCTACACTCTTTGGATTCAATAAATAATTTGTTGAGTACTGGATCTACGTTATTTAAATATAAAAATGGTGTTGCAATTATTTGTATTCCCATTGCAAGGTATACTAATTTTAGAATAGACTTATTTTGATTGTCTGAACGGATTACTATATCTTACAGCTGCCGAATTAGCCTATTTGCGTTGTTTTAAAGTTATCGGGCTAAAACGCAGAATGTTCTCTCTTGATTCTTAAATCAATTTAAATTTTATATGTAATATAAAATTTACAATTTATAATTATTTTTTTTATCCAAATCGGACCACTATATTTTATATAGTCAGCTTAGGAACGAACGGGCCAAATATGCTGATTTCCGTTGTTTTTTTACAGATAAAGATAAAGATAACTTATTAAAATTAAATGTATTATCTTTTAACATTATTTATTTTATTATCTGCAAAGGTATGTAAACTTCGGCTTGCCGAAGTTAGCTTCCATTCTTATGAAATATAAAAAAAAAGATAATGTAATCCTTTACATTTTTAATTTCAACACACCACACCGTTCCTTCCATTAAAACTAACCACAGTGATCGCCCTTCCATTTCACTATTTCCAGAGCGCTACCTGAAAGTATGCAACACAGAGTCATACCGATCGGGACTTAACTGGTGAAGTGGTGACTGCTGGGCCTTCGTCGTCTCTCAGTCTCACCTGCCGAAATCAGTTACGATTTGCCCGCGAAAGCGTTAACAACGTGAAACGTTCCAACGGATCTGCAGCGTACAAGCAGGAAAACAACAACAACAACATCGCCGCCGTCGCGTATTGCTCTCTCACGCTCTCCTGTCAACAGTTACTTTCTGCCGATAGACTTTTTCGTGTGTTCGTTTTCGTTCGCCGTTCGCCGTTCGTCGTCCGGCTCTCTTTTCGCCAGTGGTTGTTGCTGCTGCAGCTCCTTCATTAAAAGATAAGTAAGGCTTAAACAACAACAATAAGCGCGAGTGTGAGTGACAACAGCGTTTGCATACGGAAAAAGCAAGAGTGTGGCAAAAACATCAGCAGCAACTGCAACAACATTTCCAAATCCAGCCAACGACAACAGCGACGCAGCAGAAGCGCACAAAAACAACAACACATTTGAAAGGGAATTGGAATTGTTTCGGTCTCCATTTGATTTAGCGGTAAGTCGAGAAATGAAATTCGCTGCAGCCTTGAGACAGTTTGAAATCCACTGAACTTGAGCAGAATTCGCGGCGAGAATATCAATTAAATCAATTATTTTGCGAAACGTGCTAAACATAAATGTGCAAAATATACACACATACATACATACATACATGTATGTACATGTGTAATTCCCCCCAGTAAATATCATTGAATCATTTGCCATGATTTAACAAACTTAATAAAAATCCATTTGATTTGTTGGCCAGCCAAATTGAAAGCCATAAAAATTGCATTTTCAATAACTGAAATTAAATAAACAATTTACACACGCAAAGCGCTTTGGGTTGGGGAAAAGAGCAGACACTTCCAGGGGGAAGCGAGAGGCGAAAGAAGCTGCAATCAGCCTTAACTGATGCACTGAAACAAAAATTATAGATAACTAATTATATTATATAATTATGTGATCTTGAAATGGATAAAACATTACAATTTATAGTAAAATTGTCAGATATTATTTTTATAAAAATGAAATCATTTATTTAACAGATTGTTTATAACTTTTTGACATGGGTAATTCAGATATTTAAATAATTTTTAATTTTAAAATATAATTGAATGGTTGAAGTATTTAAACTTTGTTTAATTGCAAAATACCTTGTTAATAAACATTGATGTTGTTATCATCAATTTTAAAAAGATCTAGTGTGACCTTAAACCTTTTTAATAAGAAGAGTAAATAGGCTTCAATTCAAGTTGTTATTTTTTCCGGTGCACCCAAGCTGAATCAATAGACTAAATAAACGAAATTAAAATACATTTTTATTGCGTACCGCTAAATCGTGTTGCCCTGCTAACTGTTTTGGCCGCACTAGCGCAAAACACCGCCTTACATAATAATTGTTTTGATTTATTGCCTCCCTCCCCTCTCGCTCGCACCGCCACCTCCCCCTCTCGCCTCGGCGGTCGATCGCATTGCATAAGTGCGAATGCGACATGCATGCGATATTGCTTCTCTTTTACGCGCTCGCTTATCTCGTTGCGGCCTCTCTTTTTGGCGCTATTCATAATTCGCTTTCAGTTCGACGGGTTTTTCACCTCCAGCTCCCCCTCCTTCTACACCGCCTCCACCTTCTTCTTCCAGGCACTCCCCAAAATCCACCTCACACCAAGTGTCAACTCCGGTATTCCAGCTATGTTCCCAAAGCAGGTTTCTTTGATGGTTTTTCTGCTTTTTTTTTCTATGTTTTTGTTTAGACTTTGGTTTTATTTTAGTCGGTCGTTGTTGTTGCTGCAGCTATTAATTCACCGGTTTACTTCACCTGATTTGCTGGTTGTGCATTTTTGTCGCGTGTATTACTGGTTTCTTGCTATGTTATCTGTGTGTTTTTCAGACTCTTTTTTATTTATATTTGTTTTTTGTGGGCTTACCTGTGTGGCACCTGCCACGACTCAGATCCAATCTTCAGCGTTCTGCGCTTGTCACTGCTATGTATATAGTGACTATACGCCATGCTAATTCGATTAATGATCGCGTCTTCGGTATTTAGCGATCGGGCTTTGCATTTAACACGGTTTCAGAGCAACGCTTTTTGACACATTTCGCGGCTGGAAAGATCTGTGGAAAGATCATCGGAAATGGCCGAAATACAACCAGTTTTGTGGAAAAAGGGGCCAGAATCTATGGAATTTCATCAGACAAACTGGGATTTTACCAATAAAATCCAAGAAGATCTAACATTAGCCTCTAAAAATAGATTACTTATCAAGAACTATTTTAATCTGCCTGGAATTCATTAACAAAACTATAATTTATTTACATTTTTCTGAAAGAACACCATAATCTGAGGTTCAAGATCAAGAACGTTTACCAAGAAGGGATTGGTTAAGCGTAACACCTTTTCTTAAGATATTCCCCGAAATTGTAAAATAGCGAAATTCAATGCAAAAAGAAGAGAGATCGTGATAGATACACCCTTTACCTATCCATTTTTCAGCCCATGTATACGTATAGATAAAGATATTTTGATTAATTACGCGATTAGGTGAGGAAGAATAAAGGCAATGTTCCCAAAAGATCAATATCCAATAATAAATCATTTGCTATTTTTATTTACGAGCAAACAGCTGATTATGAAGGCCAAAAGTGATCGTGTCTGGTTTGATCGCATTTTCATATACGTAGCCTTGAATTCGAAATAAGTAAACAATGATAACCGACGGAGCTTCTATAGAATTCGCGAAACTTCAGGCTACTTATCATATTTTAGGCGAAAATCAAGTCGTGACTCATAAGGTTCCCACATCCATTCATTTGCATTTTGACTGGCATGCGAAAACCTTAACAATTGCAGTGTCTATGCACAATGGATGCTACCCCGAACGTATAAGTAACATAGTATATATTTCTCCATGTATTTTTTAGCATTTGCAAAGGTATTTATTTTTTTTTAATACCATTAACGTGTTCGTGTGTGCCGCCTTGCCAACAACTTGCACACTTGGCCCCCAGTATTGTTTGTACATGATTATTATTTATACTTTAGCTGGCGATCATCGCTTTTTCTAAACGTTAATTTATAATATTCTCAAGGTCTTTCGCTTCACTGAGAAAACATTTGACGCAGTCGATTCCGAGTTTCGAGTATTATATAAAAAAAAAACAAAAGCTGAAACGAACTCTCCCATATATATCGAATCAAAGCTTAGAAATTTTACTTTTCGCTTTTGATAAACTTTCGAAAAAAAGCAAGAAAAAAAAGAAATACTGGTATAAATTATACAAAATATGTGCCTTATTAAATGGACGGCGAAGCCAGCCAGACAAACGAAAACGAAAGCCCCCAATCCCGGCCGGAGTTTCGGGTCTGACTCTGGGATCTCTCACAGAAATGTTTGCCTTTCCTACTACTACTCCCTTTTTTTTAGTTTTTTTTTCGTTTCGGACAAAAGGCCCAAACAAGATTCAAGAGCCGAAGAAACGCCTAAAAACATCAGCAGCAGCAGCAGCAGCAACGAAACAAGTACAAAGCCAAAGATATTTCAAAAGGCCAGCACAAAGCGGCCACGGAGAGGAGACCAGACCCGGGCAAAGCCAAAAAACAGGTTCTAGAATCAATTTTTATTTTCTCAAGCTCAACCAAAAAAATAACTACAGAAACAGAATAAAACGAAATCCAAGACGCAACAGGAAAGAAGGTTTTGGAGTTAAGGCGAACGAATATCCGATGCTCTATGGAGGGTAGACAGTAATATTTGGAAGGTTTTCTTATTGTCGATGTTAGTACATAATCGAAATTAGATACAGTGTTAGGAAAAGTAGGAGTCTATCTGTTAATTAATGAATTTAATGGATTAGTTATTGCATTAGGAGCTAAATTTCTTGTAACACCTAATAGTATTTTATATATATTTAAACCGAGCTGTCGCGGTTTAATTCCTGACCTTTAACTGTACTGTTTTACATTTATCCATAACCATTTGGTAGAGCTGGTACAACATCGATACTTAAGGCAGATATATCGATGTTTACATCTATCCGAAACTTGAATACTTTTCCAGCACTACCCCTTGGAGAGGGTATATCGAAAATATTCACCGCCTGAACGCACGAAAAATATTTGAGGCAGCCGCAGCATCAAAATGAATTTGGTTAGGACCAGGTTTCTACAGATACAGAGATACACAGATACTGCTTCTAAGTGGCTCTCCCTCGGTCGCTCGAACTGCTGCTGCCCCCCTTCGGCCGTGGCATCCCCCAGCTCCCCTCACTTAGGGCGATCTTTATATATTTTTTTTTCTTTTCTTTTCTTTATTATTATTTTGCGGGTTGCTAAAAAGTTTCTGTACTCGGCCCGCAGTGTCGTCAGCGTTGGTATCCGCCGTATCTGCGGCTCTGTGTGTACGAGTATCTCTGTGAGCCAAGGCATGTGAGTGTGTGTGGTGGTTACGCGGTGCCACATGCACACGTTCTGTCAGATACATTGCGCCTAGAATTTTTCAGCCAAGTTTTATGAGCTTTTTTTTCGTGAGCGAAACAAGTCGGTTACATGGCTTACATCCAAAAACAATTTGTGTATTCGCTGATGTTGCTGTTGCATCCGTAGACTTGCTTTGGCAGCGTTTTAATTCCTCCTTATTGACACTTCCTCTTGTCGTGGCGAGTTCTATAATTTTACACGTAATTTCCCCAGCTGGCCAGATGCCCCAGCTTGCTGGTTGCTTTTTCCTGTTGTTTTGGCGACTCTGCAAATTGCTTATTAAAGTTTTGATTGATTGCTGAGCACGCCCTGAGATCCGTTGCACGAAAACCAGAAACCTGAAACACTAAGAAATGATATATGTATGTATGTTGCCCCTCTTGGGGTTTCTCTTTGTCCAACTCTTGTTTTTTCGCTGGTAATGAAATGTACGAGGCGTAATTGCAAGATTCACTTTTTTTCCAGCAGCTCAGCTTTAATTTATTACAGACTAGGGTCGGCTATTAAATTGTAAGTAGCACAAATTGTACGAAAATTAAAGGAATGTAAAAGAGTCTTAGGAACATTAAAAGCATTCCCTTATGGTGGAGTTTATTGACATTAAAATAGGTGTTGCTTGGGTTTCCTTTGTTTTTATTTCGATCTATCACCTGATCGTCTTCTAAGTTTAGACTCTTTATAGTTTTAGCCATAAAATGGATGCATCTCGCAAGCTGCTTTCCCAAATTAGAAACAAAATAAATGAACCAAACCTGTTTCTAACCCCTTTATTCCCATGCGACCAATGAAAGAAAATAAGCCATAAAAATCGTATTAAACATAGCAAAACGATTCGTTAAACAAATTGGTAAATATTTAATTTTAACAAATATTTGAAATGGGTGCAGCTTAATTAGCAAGACAAGGGCTTAGAGTCAAGCGCCTTCTTTCACCTGTCCCTGAATGCACCTGCCTGTGAGTTGGAGATTGAAGCTCAGTTCAAGCCTCAGTTACTAAGCCAGGGGCCAGACAGGTCACATTCAGAGTCAGAGCCAGAGCCAGATTTACATTCACATTACAGCATTCGTCGTTGTCATTGAATAATAGAAAAAAACACAGTAAGAATGTGGGGTTTAAGGCGATTCGAATATTTTATACCTTTACTTAGAGTCTGTACTTCATCTATAACCTAATCCGTGGTGATGTGGAGAATTACTAGATCCTATTTACCTTTAGTGTTGCGTCAATAGAGAGCATCGTATGAAATGCATATACCCTTTAGAGTTTTATGTGCGAATTATAGCCCTCCTAAACTACCGATTTTAATCTTAACCAACTTAGTACGCATGCAAGCAAACAATCAGGCAGCACGATCATACTAACACCACAACAAAGGTTTAACAAGCACGTGCTTGGTGTCGATAAAGATAAGATCAATGACAAAATGATACTTAATCTTTTAAAATGATAACAAAATCAAAGAAATTTGCTTGTATTCTTAGGTTTTACATTTCCCTTAAAACTAAAGAAATAGTTCTTAAGTGAAACCAGTATTCTCTAATCCCCCAACCTGTTACAACCATCTAGTTTCGCCCATAATACCCCTGGCTGTACTCATTAGCAATGGGTATGCTAAGAATAAATAATTATAACCAGTTTTGCAGAGTTTCCCAGCTGTAGGTACTCCAAGGTATTTGTTAACAATTCTCAGACGCCCGCGGCGACAACAACCGAAGACGCATCTTCTCGCAAATGAAAACTAGCATCTCGGATCTCGGAGCTTGAGGGGAGAGGCTGCTAATGAATTTTTATGAAGATGTGTGCAAGTGATTCATGGGCGGCTGTGAAACTGTCACCACACAAGTGTTAGGTGCTAAACGAACGCTAAAACTAACCACTTTGACGTCATCTCCCAAAAAAAAAGGCTCACATAATTACCCATGCATATCAGGGAGAGTGGGCAAGGGCCATGGGCCAGAAATTCCTTAATTAAAAAATAGGCAGCGATAAGATACGCCCGCGAATCTATTAAGCACAGGCACGATGTTTGATAAAGTCAAACACAAGAATTAAAATGTGTCTCAGATCGTTAAGATAATGGTAGACCCGACCAGTACAAGCCAAAAGAGGAAAATCAATTATACGTATGCCTCCTTGAAGTCTGTATGGAATCGCTATATATAATATTTCTGGTAAAATCTCCCATCACGATCCCCAGATAGTGAAAGTTCTTCCTGCTCTCTTGGCTTTCGGTTTATTATTTTTTTTCGCTTATGTTTTATTGCTTGCATAAAAATCTCAGTTGAAGTTGAAGCACTCCGAAGTGAACTCGCAAATGTCGTCAGCCTTTGTTTAATTTATTACGTAGCCTCAAACTTTTAGTCACTTTTATTAACAAACAGTGGAATTATCATCATTGTGGTGGCTTTACTTGCTGTTGTTTACTTTGCCGCTTGGCAGTGAAATATTATTGCCATAAGTTGATATTTTCATTATATTTAGCTGGCTTTAAATGGCCGGTGATGCGAATGGAGGGTTACATAATAATTATAAAGAGCCAAGTCAAGTTTATCTACTCGTTCAGCTATTTATGGCCGGGGTTAATTGCGATTTTTAGGGTATTTAGGGGAGTATCGCCACAGATTAGCCCGAGAAGGTGGACATTAGGGCAACGCCTGTAGAACTTAATTCGTAAATAATTGCTCTAGTATTTAGTGCTAGAGCTATTTTCTGTATATGGGAAAGGAAATCTCTGAGTAATGAGTCGACCAACTGGGTAATATCTGATTTCCAATCCGTTCCCAGGAATTGATATCTTAAATACCCCGCCGGCACCCCACAAATTCCCAGTATGACTCAGTTGTTTAGCACTCGCCTCATGAATTTCTCACCTATGCAGAGACGATTTCTTATTAAAATTTTATTGCGATAAGCCAAGAATAATACCCGCGCCGAATGAGGCATTTGGCAAATTAATTTTATCTCATTTACTCGACTGTTTTTCGTTTTATCGACTCCCCGAGTCTGCCTATTTACATAGACAGTAATTAAATTCCATTTCGAGTGTGCGAAAAGGTAACAATAAACCGAATTTAATTAGAATTAACTTGCAAGTTTGCCGCTCTCGATCCGAGAGAGTTCCCGTTGAGAAAATCCCATGATACCCTTACCCTATATGTTCCATCCTATAACGGATGGTGGGGCGGAGAATCGGCGAATCTGTAGGCGAATCGAAATCAACTACCTGTAAGTGCCTAACGGCTAATTTGCTTTAATGATGAGAAACCGCTTAGGTAAACAAACAGCAGGTAACAACAATGGAGGCTGTCTGCTGCTGCCACTGTCCCCATGCGGGCATTCTGAGAGGAGCTGTCACGAGGGGAGAGGGGGGCTTTTGGCCAGCATTGTGAATGATAAAACCTGACAGGCTACACACAAGAGTATGTGTGTGTGCGTGTGTACTTCATGCTTGATTGCAAATTCAATTAAAGTTTGCGCAGTTCTCGAGGCTCGGAGAAGCGGAGAGAATCGAGAGAAAACCCGAAGGGACAGAGACAACTGGCGAACGGGAAATCGCTTGACAGGGCACAAAAAGCGATTTATGAATTTGCGAAACACTGCCAATTATAGAGCTGGTCAATCTTTAGCCTAGTTTCTAACTTAAAAAAAGAAGGAAAATATGCAAAAGAAATGGTATTTATGAAAACTTTCAAAAAGTGTTTAGATTGACAAGTAGATCTGCAAAATTAACGATATTTAAGTCTGATAAATCGATGTTAAACTGTAAAAATATCGGTGTTTTCGCAGCTTTACTTGTAAGCCTTTATAACTGGAATTTCAAGGAACTGTAGTCATTATAAATTTTATAATAAATCAGTAAATGAACATTAGTTTATAAGTTTCATCATTTTATCATATATTATTTTACACTAAATAAAATAAAGTTATAATAAACCGAAAACAATTAAATTTAAGTTTAATACTTTATAATTGAATGTATTTTTGAATGATTTTAAACTATTGGATCTTAACTACATATATACAATTACAATTTTTCATTTGCCAAATTCTCGGTCTCAGAAACCTTCAAATTTGAGTTTAATAAACTGATTTATATATTCATAAACCAATTGATTCTTATTTTCAACCATCTTCAAAGACATTTTAACACTACATTGAATGTGAAACCGTATATAACAAAATATATAATTAAAATACCTGGTAAATAACCCACCCGATTGCTTTATAATTAGTCAAAATTGACCAAGACAAAAGAAACCCTTGATTAGTTTCCATTATTTTATAGCACCATCTTCAATTACAATTAATGGCCATTTCAGTAATAATTGGTATACCTTATTAACCACAAATACAGCATTATGCGATCATGTTTCGTTTAATTTCCGTCTATCAATTTAACGATTTCTTTGTTTGTTGCCTGCCACTACTGTGTACTACTTGTATTTGATGATGTTTTGTGACGTTTTTTCCCAAATGCCAGTTCCGCTTCCTAATAGAAATCCAAATTGAGCGGCTGAGTGCCATAAACCCACATACACATGCGAGTGAAAACAATTATTATTATTATATTTATTATTATTTCGATCCCATCCCGTGCAAACAAATCCCCTCCGCCACCGCCCACAAATAGTCCTATTGTTGGTTCTGAATTGAATTTTTTTGCGCCTCATTGTTTACCTTTGTATTGAATTAAAAATCGCTTACAATGGGGGAGGCTGGAGGCAACAATTGGCGGGTGGGAAAGTCAAGGTCATTATCCACGAGCTCATCTTGTTCCAATAAATTAAGCGCCCCTACCCCTCGGAATTGCGGGGTAAGCGGAGGGAGTTGATCGTCAAAAGAGCTAATGCCCAGCACTCATAAATCTTACAGCCTCTCCTCTGACGATGATTCAACTTTCAACGCACGAAAAAATAAGAAAAGATTCAAAACAAAAACGTAAATAAGTACGAAAATAAAAAAGGCAAACAAATTTTCAAGCCGAGGCGGAACACAAATACCTTTGTAATTTGCAATGCCTGACACTGCGACTGGAGTATTATATTGTTTGTTTCTGTTTCTTTTTTAATTATTTAAAGTTCAGGGCTTTGAAGCTGCTGCATTCGTTGACTGAAAATTACGGGCAATTAATATCGGAGCGGCGATTTCAATTGTGAGAGGGCCCGATGACTACAAACGATGTGTGTCTCATTGGCTAATTAGCAAGTTTACATGTGGAATTCCAAGTTAGGGACCTGAAGGTCATCAGGAATTATTATAAATATATTTTCAAGGGATTAGAAATCACATTAGAAAGCGATTATTACTTAGTTGGTTGTTTTAAAATCTTTAAAAGCATTTATAATTAGCTAGTTTCTGGGAACGGATCTCAGATCTACTTGAAGACCTAGTTCAAGAAATTGATTTGTATAACCAACATTAAACGCTTAATTACTTCATAATTATTTGAAAATCACAATATATATCTCTTTAAAGTTGTGTGGATAACTTAAAAGCGGTCAAAATGCCTTAAAAGTTTCTTTTAATTTTGTATGGACGTTGATGCACTACCGTCAGTACACTCAAGTGCCCATTACGACACCAAGCACGTGCTTGTTAGGGTTAGGTGTTAGTAGGCGCGATAGAAGAAAGTATATGTAGGTAAAGAATGTAAGCAAAATAACTACTGTCGTTCTGCCTGATTATTTACACACGTACTAAGTTCGATTGGATTAAAGTTTTAGTTTAGGAGGGGTATATATGTTTGACATAATTGTGTAGATATAGTTATAATTTGCACATAAAACTCTAAAGGATTCGTGCATTTCATACGATCTTCAAATAAAAATTAAGTCACATTATTTTCCAAAGATTTTAACAAGAAAATCGCTGACCTTTAGGAATTAATCGAGATATTGTTAAGCTTCCTCACAAAGGGGAATTCCCTACAGAATTTCACACCCTATGTAATAATACTATATCAACATGAAACAGCAAAATGGCCTCTGGCTTTAAGTATTTCCGTTTTTATTTATATAACATAAGACGCATTTCTTAGATTACATTTTAAACATTTTTCTATGACACATTATAGGGTTATATATATCTGTAGTATAAAATATATTTTTGCAAAAATACTGCTGTGAAGTTTCCAGGAAAATCACGTTCCTTTCCAGCAAATTGTCTATGCGAGTTTGTGTATGTGTGTGGGAGTGCGATAAGCAGGCGTACTAAATCAATTTTGACCCATGAGCACATGCATGTGGAATTTCTATTTGGGCATTCACAGGTTTCCACGGCCAAAAGTGGAACAGCAACGAAACTTAAGCACGGCCATAAACGCTGGTTGGCGAGCAATTACAATTATGGCAAGTACTTGTCAGATATGCCCATAGAGACTATCGCTCGGCCAATTGGAATAAATAGAGCCGAACAAACAACACGTAGTATGAATCTCAAGAACTCTGGTGGACACTGGACTCTCTATTAAATTTGGGGTCAAGGTAATATGGGTCACTCCAGCATATTGTCAATGTCAAACGGCAGTGTCATAAAGGAAGCCGACGATAAGGTGGCCGAAAAAGCTGAATGGGCTAGAAGTTTCCGTTATCATTCGGTAGTCGCCGATTGCCACAATAAAAATATATACTATGAATGTACATATATACGAGTATGTATGGATATATCCACTGGACTTGTTGATTGCCCGCCCCCGCCAAACTCGGCCTGTATAAAACACACAACTTAATGACGAACTTGGCACGATATTGTGACATTTCCATTCCAGACTCTTGTCTCGCTTTGCAAGGAACAAAACCTCATTATGAAATCTGGCATTTTATCAGTAAATGTTGCGACGCCAAATGAGAAATGTTGGAGGCAAATTAGTGGACACAACAAAAGCGATCGATAGTTACCCTGTAAAGGTTGAAAAAAATGCAGATTCTCTGTTTTATTTAACTAAAATATTATTGGGAGTTGGGACTAGGTGTGAGGGATTTTTTTTGCACTTCGATGTATGTCTCTCTGCCTGCAATGCACAAGCACTAGAAAACGAAACAGTTTCTTTATTGCTGATTTATTAATTGTTTATATTGGGATTACTGTTTCCTTTCCTTTCCAAAAAAAAACACTTCTTCTGTGTTAGAGATTTTTTTCACTTAGATGTATGTATTGTAGGTCTCTCTTTGCTTTGCCTGCAATGCACAAGCAGTAGAAATCGAAAGATTTTTTTTAGTGCAGCTTTATTAGTTTACATTGTTTTGTTTTTTGTTTCCTTTCCTTCTCAAAATAGGTATGTACATTCTATCAGCCATGAAATTAAGATATACTTTTCAGTTAATATACCTTACAGTACGATGTAGGGTATCAATACACCACTATCAAAAAATAGGCAGCACCAAACAAATTCATATCGCTGTCGTCAATTCAGTGAGCCAAGTCAGTTTGCGGTTAAGCTCTCTTAAGAACTCCATTCTAAACTTGATGAATGCATTTAATTGATATCAATATTTTTTGTTTGCCTTCACAGAACTCAAGATGTCCACGCCCACTTCCCCGAAGACACCCACACCGCCCACTTTGCCGCCGGGCGTGACCAAGACCTGTCACATAGTCAAGAGGCCCGATTTCGATGGCTACGGCTTCAATTTGCACTCGGAGAAGGTGAAGCCGGGACAGTTTATCGGCAAAGTCGATGCCGACTCGCCAGCAGAGTCGGCCGGCCTTAAGGAGGGCGATCGCATCCTGGAGGTCAATGGAGTGTCCATTGGCAGCGAGACTCACAAGCAGGTGGTGGCCCGGATCAAGGCCATTGCCAACGAAGTTCGTTTGCTTCTCATCGATGTTGATGGCAAGGCCATAGAGGTGAAGTCCTCGTCTCCACCAGCAGCAGTTGCTGCCGCCTGCAATGGCAATGGAGCCAGTCAGAATGGGTATGAGGGCACCAAGCAGGAGATGCCGGGAGCCAGTGCCAATATCAGTAGCATTAGCATGGTGAGCACCAAGCGATCCTCGAATGCCAGCAGCATCCAGAGCGGCAGCACCATGAATGCCTCCGATTTGGATGTGGTCGACAGGGGACTACCGTCGCCGCCGCCGCCCGTGGTTAGTCCTCTGCCCGTGCAGCAGCAGAATGGCAGCAAACCCTCCTCGCCGATCAACAACAATACGCTGATGAGCACACCGCCGCCGCCATCCGCCACTGTGGCCGGTTTGAACAACAATGGCAGCGTCTACAACACCAACGGGAATGGCACAAATGGCATGACCACGCCCATAACGCCACCTCTGGCAGCAGCGACGGGCGGCAATCGAGCCGGCAGCCTGAACTTGCCGCTGACAGCGGCCGAAATGCGAGCCAAGCTGGCCTCCAAGAAGAAGTACGACCCCAAGAACGAGAGTGTGGACCTCAAGAAGAAGTTCGACATCATCCAGAAGCTCTGAGACGAATGGAACACCATACTTGTTATAATGTCAGGATGAGGAGCTAGGAGCTAGGACCTAGGAGCTGGTTCTGTCAGGCACACACCATAAACACAAACACAAACACACACACAATATACAATATATGTTTAGCTAGTAGTACGCAGAGTCACTTATTAACTAAGCAAGTTTTTAATTATTACCCCCTAAGAGCGAAGCGATGGAACGAACTAAAGGGCGGAGGAGGATGAAGTGAGCGGAGCGGAGCGCCTCCCCTTGGAATATCTACATATACGAGTATATCCACAGATGACATGAAACGTATTCTTCTTCAAATTCAAATTTGGCAATGTTGTTGCGCCGCTGCGGTTCATTGAACAACTTTCGTTGATTATGTACTTATTAGTTTTGCTTGTATTTTGATAAATCAAATAAAGCAAAATGATAAAAGTAGCATGTGTGTTTTGTTTTTAATGTGACAGCTGAACAAACAGTCAGCGGCAGTAGTCGGCCTTTAAAATGTGTGTGTTTGAAACTAGTTTTAAGGCTGACATTTAGCATTTCATTTTAGGTACGAGTATGTACGTATGTGAAAAGTTCCAACAGATCTTCGTCAAACTTGATGTTTTTTTTTTGTAAACGGATAATAGCTTGTTTACCTTTACATCAACCGTATCAAAATATACACTTGCTATCATATGTTTGCTTACAGCACAATACAAAAATTAAAGCATTATTTCCCAGGGGCATTGTGACCCATGAAAAATAAAGATGTTTTCGAAAAATCGAGAATCATTGAAGAATTCCACATCAGTTCAAGATATGACCTTACCGCTTTCACAGAATATTTTTGAATGTATGAAATATATAAGCATAAATAATTAGCAAAGAAAAAATCACCTTAACGTCAAATAACTTCGTAAATATTCTGGGCTGCGAATCTAGAAGCGTTCATTCTGTTAGTCATTCTATGGATCGTCTCCTTATATTATGAATTATGTATGTTATTTTGCGGTTCTATATCTTATATGTAATAACCACTTTACTCTAAACTCTCCCAAAAAAAAGCAGTCTCAAAAGTCTGCGTACATCTAAGAAAATCGGCCTTTATCTGCAAAGTAACCTCTCAGTCGTTTGGGCATAGATTCCATTAATTGTATGTAATTTGTTTCCTCTAGTGCACTGATACCCTACTTATATTCGCAGTCGACAAGTTTCGCTGCCCGAGCTCTGCTCACACCGACAGCGTGCTCACTCACATAAATTCTAGTCTTACGTGTCAATGTATGCGTGCGGGCACCACTGCTCTAGTTAGATTTTCTGTCATTCTTGGAGGATAACTGACTTTAGCATAGTTTTTGACATTATGTTGCGGTTTCTATTGGATTTAAGTCCAGAGAGGAGTGCGCAACTGCTGTTTAACGTTGTACATGAGGCAAAGCTTCACATTTATCATTTCATTTTTGGTATGGGAAAAGTTCCAAATAGTTTTCGTCAAAATTAATGTTTTTTATTTAAAGGGGTAAATAACTTTCTTACCTTTTCATCATTGTATCAAAATATATCGTACATCTAGGGTTATTAAGAACTAGTTAACTTTGTAAAGAAACCCGCCCAGAGTTTACATCTAAGAATGCAGCTCCTGTCGCTTGAGATTGGAGAGAGCAGCCGCCACAATGATCATTTCATCGAGATAGCCCAGCAGTGACTTTTTCTCAATGGCCGAATGACCGAGAATTCGAAATTCCCGAAAATTATCAATCATATCCCGCATCTGGGCCCTGCACGTCTGCTCCTGCACCCTCAACGTGGGCAGCTGTATGGACGGAGCTCGCTTGGAGGTGAGGGCCCCGTCCACAACGCTTAGGGTTTGCTGGTTGGCAAGCTTACCACCCAATTGCTGGGCCTCGAACTTGCTAAGGGATCGCTTCGGTTCCTCCGCTATCTGCTGGTAGTCCAGCTCATCCCCCCAATCATCTTCTGGTTCAGTCTTCCGGACACGCGGCACCGCTTTGCCGGGCTCGGCGCACAGCGTCAGGTACTTGGGTATGATATCCCGAAATTTGCTAGCCTCGAACAGCTGAAGATCATCGCAACTGCCGGGATAGGCGCTGGACACGTAGCTGATGACGCCTTGAATGGGGAAGGCAAGGTACACAAGTTAAGCAAGCAAGTATGAACTCCATAAGTTCCGCTCTTCTTACCATTCGTATTACAGCACAGTATGAACTTGTAGCTGCTTGAGCTGTCCCATCGCAGCTCCTCCGACACATCCGTTTCCACACACTCGATCATCGAGCGCAAGTGCAGGAGATTCGCGCGGTATTCCAGCGGCGTATGCTTGAGCCGCTCATGATGGTGTCGGGCATCTGGCCAGCGGATCAGCGGAGACAGGCAGCGGGCCAGCTTGATGAGCGTGCGCTTAAACAGTTCCTCCGTATCCCATTCGCTCAGCTCGAATGACTGTCCCAGCAGGGCGAAGGGTTCGTTCTGACGCAGTTTCCTTAGCGTAATAAAGCAGTCTAGATGCGTGATATTGGCATGGCGGCAAATGAGGCGCTTAAGCAGCGGCAAGTGCTCCGCTGCCACGCCAAAATGGAGCATGGTGGACTGTTCCATCAAGCCGAGGGTGAGACTACGCATGCTGCGCTGCGGCAGACGCAAATCCCTCTTAACGAATACAGCTTGGCGCACAGCGGAGGAAACTCTCGACACTGTGGGCGTGTTTTGAAGCGACGTAGTCCGGCTGGTACTCGGCGTAGATGCTGGCGATGTGCTCGTAGATGACACTGTAGTCGCAACTAGCGGTGGCACAAGCGGTGGTACAAGCGCTGGCCTTGTCGTAGCCTTGATGATCGTGTTTGGCGGCAATGAGCTGATGGCCACGCCGAGACCTTGGGAGTCTCGCCTCGCCTGCCACGGCACGGAGGAGGAGCCACTGGCCTGAATCACAATTTTCGGTGTCTTTGGCAGGGAAGCTGAAAATAGAGGAACTTACATATAAATAAACTCCTTTAGTTTTCTCATGATCTTGTCCCACTGTACCTGCCGGTGCCGTTGTTGCCGCACCCGTTGCCCCCATCGTAGTCGCCGTTGTTGCTCTCTTCATGCTGGGCCTTATGACAGCTGGAATTTGGTTGAGAACAATGCCGCCCGATGACACTCTTATCGTGGCATTTCCTGCCTCCAACTTGGGCGTTCCAACGAAGGGTTTCTGTACAAATAAATATCAATTTAGTTTCACAAACAATCTCGATTTTAGCGCATGCTACTAAACAGCTGTTCGCGTTGTGTCCACATTCTGTCCCGGTCTGGCAACGCCACATGTCAACAAATCAGAAAAAAAAAAGTTGTTTATATGCTTGTACCGATTTTGTTTACCTGGCTTATATGCTGGGAATCAATAGTTTTCGATTTAATAACTACTCCGGGCTGTACGGCCACCAATCCACCGCCGGATTTGCGATATTTGGTTATAGTCACTGACATTTTGGCGGCTTTAAATCCGTTTTTTCGCAAGCGAATTATAACAGATTTTGCAGTGGACAACAAGAAAATTAATACTGGTGCTGCCATACTGCTCGCAGAGTTAGCAGTATGTTCAGGTTAGCAGAGCTCTGCTAACTGCCGCTGTTAATGGAGGGCGCCAACTTTTAAAATGAGATTTATCTGAGATGTTAGTTTTCGCTGGTGATTTGAATGCCAAAAATGAAGCCTTTGGTAAAGGATTGCTTTTGAAGGAAAAGACGGAGAGTGTAGGTTATTTTTTTAGCTAATTATGGAAGTACCACTTTTAAGAGGAATATGATTCAGCAACTGGATCTATTCTAGATTTGATTTTTGCAAAAGGCTGTGTGCAATTGGCGGTTTCTGAGAAATATTAAAAATTGTGAGCAAGAGCGACACGAAATTGTTGACATGAAGCAGGCTAATAAATATTTGGAATACCTTGATGAGGAAATACCAAATGAAGCGAAACAAGTTGATGAACATTTGTGGGATAAAAAGATAATCTTAATCCGAATTTTAGTCTTAATGAACTGGAGGTCGTGTTAGGTAAGGGTAAATAAAAAACTGCTGGAGGATTAGATAGAATCACGTATGATATCCCTTAACCTATAAGTGTTAGGGAAGAATTAGTAAATATCTATAATGTCAAGGTAAAAAGTTGTGATTGTCTTGATGAATGGCGAGAAATAAAGGTTAACCCAATACCTAAAAAGAATAAAGATTTGACAAACATTCAAAACTTCAGACCAATCTCTCTATTATCTGTCATAGGAAAAAAAAGAAAATAGCATGATTAAAGTTAGGCTTAAACAACATATGAATGAAAACAAAGTATTCCCCTGCGGAGATTTTACAATTTGCTGAAGAATTCACAATTATATCGTGAAGCAGTAATTTAAATACCGCCATAGACAACCTGCAAAATAAAATTGACGATTTGAATTTATTATGTAATGATTCATAGTTCATAATAAAATTAAGAATAATTGAAACAATGACTATATAAATGAATGTCTCGACACTGTTAAAAACATCCATATTTTACCAAAAAAAAAAACCATGGCATCACTATTTAAAATGGAATGCAAAGAGCATTAAGGTTATAAACAGACTAATGACTAATCACACATATTACAAAGTATTTTTACATCGTATTAAAGTTTGTAAGACAGATATCTGCATAACTTGTAATTCAGAAGGTGCTGAACACCTTATTTCCTATTGCCAAAAACGTACCAATATAGGAAGAAATTTTAAAATCTTTAAAATCTTTTTCTAAATTCTGATTAGACAAATTTAGGGGAATTTCCCAATGCAGGTAACCTTTCTTTTTAGTTTTTTTTTTACTGTTATAGAAATAAAACATTAATTTTCATCTATTTTCATCTACTAAGTGCCACTGTCCACGAACGAGCTCTACTGCGGAACTTGTTCTATCTATTTCTCTATCTCTATCTCTAATCGATCAATCTTTCTCTATCCATCTAACTTTATCGTTCTGCCTACTTTTTTTATATGTTTACTAATTGTTCGTTTTGCTCCCGCTACCACTTTTACTTATTACAGAGCACTAGCGTAAATTTGGTTATTTTCTATTTGGAGGTCATAAAAATATGTAACTTTAACAAAAAAGAAAAATAAATAGATTCTTAACATATGTAAATTTAAACTCTTTTATGTATTAAAATATATTTATCAAAAATTTGAAAGATTCGATTAAGTTCTATAAAATATAAGTACATAGTTCAGAAGCCTGTGTAAGCTTAGACTCATTAGTTCAGCTGCCAAGAAATATTGGCCACAGACTTTTGAAGAACAGTTTTGATAAAAAAAAAGCCAATTTCAAGTGAAACTTTTTTTTGTTAAATGCTAGGAGTTTTGCATCTAAAGAATAGACAAGAAAATGAAAATTGCAATGCAATTCCGCATGTAGATCGACACTAGCGTTGCCAGACAGCACGCACAGTGTACAGTTTCTTTAGGTTGGCAGAGCTCTGTTAACCGCCGCTGTTAGTGGGGGCGCCAACTTTTAAAAAGCTAAGCCCGCGCCAAAGCTTACACCATCGAAGTGCAATTAGTGGGGTACTTGATGGGTAATTGCAGTGACTGATGTTGCGAAATGCAACAAAGCAATTTGGCTATGCGCTACGTTTACGTTATAAGTTTACTGCCTCGCGAAAAGGAGGCCATTGCGCACTTGAAGTGCCGTTTTGTTTTTAACTGTTGCAGTCTTTTGTGTTTATTACGAATCAATTGCAAATAGAGTCGAGAAAATGTGCACACGGAGAAACTAAGATTGCATTATTTTTTTTAAATATTTCTATAACCAGGCCGGAAGAGCTTACTGGCCTTAAATGATTATTTTGTAATGTATTCGACCTTTGATCTTTGGGTAGATAAGCTGTGAAGAAATGCAAATTGAAGTCTGATTTTTGTCGTTGTGCCGACATTGATCCCAGACAATTTAAGAAAGAAACCAAAGAAACCAACGTTATTTTCCCATGTGTAATCATCAATTTTCGGTTAGCAATTTATGCATCAGTATACATATGAATGTTCCCCTCTCTCTTCTTGTATGTTTGCTATTATGACGGGCCACGCCATAATTGCGAAAATGTTGCCAAGTTTTGAGCGAGTGTTCGAGTGTGTTGTTATTGGCGGCGGCGGCGGCGGCGAGTGCTTCCTGCAATTAATTTGGCAGTCTGATGACGCAATCGTCAATCCGATCGGATCGCTCCTTGCATAATGAACTGGCCAGAAGAATACCCACTGAGAGCGTGGCAGTAAGTGGCAACTGGTTTTCTTCCATTTCCATCTCCATTTTCCGCCATGAGTGTTGTTACGTGGTTTCTCGGCCATGGCTCGCTGGTCAATTTTCACTTTCACTTCCGCTGCGCCCGCGCACGCTCTGCCCCGAAAAACCCATTAATTTTCGCGCTGTGATTGTCAGTGTTTCTTTAGCTTATAATTTAAATAGAAATCGTAGGGTCTAACACAATGATAAAAGTACTAACACATTTGGCTTAAAAACTGATGCGGAAACCAAATTGATTTTTTTTTGGGGGGCTGTTTTGGTTTCCGCCAGATCTCGACGGGAGTAGCGAGTTAGTTTGTCCTCTCACTGCTACTCCCTGATGGTTACTCCCTCTTCTGCTCTGGTTCTGGAGAAGCGACTTCTCCTCCTCTTCTCCTAATCTTTCTTCTTCTCCTCCCGCTCGTGTCACCCGTTCAACGTCCAGCTCAACGTTGCTGCGCGGATGTATCTGAGAGATACAGATGGATTCGCTCGCTGCTTCTCGTGCGCTCTTCTTCCTCCCTGTTCGTTCTTCGACATTTCTCACTCCTCCTATTGCTTCTTCATCTTCTTGTGCTCGCGTTCTGTGCTTCTGGCTTCGATTAGTCCAAGGAGATCCCTAGTAGTGTCCATGGCCATGGCCGTGGTGTTGGTACTCCTCATGGTGGTCATCCTCGTGCTCGTGGTGATGCTTGAAGATGGGCACCTCGACATGGTACTTGTGGGGGACGGGAATCTCCTTGTGGATGGGCACCTTCACCTCCGAGTAGACGGGAATTGGCTTCTCAATGGGAACTCTCACCTCATAGGGCACTGGCTTCTCGACGGTATAGGGAACCTTCTTTTCCACGGTGTAGGGCTGTGGGACAGGCACCTTGACATGGACTGGATAAGGTTTCTCGACCTGAGATGGAATCGAAAGGAAGCGCAATGGGTTAATAAGTGATTGTTGGGGTTCGATAGAGGTTTCTTTGTAAAATATATTGAGATAGCTGATCTTTACTCACCTCAACCTTATAAGGCTTGTCGACTGGCACTTTCACCTCATACGGAACCTTCTTCTCAACGACCACGGTGTATGGCTTTTCCACCTCGACATCGTAGGGCTTGGGCACTTCCACGTCATAGGGCTTCTCCACCTCGTATTTGACTTCGTAAGGGACTTTCTTGATCACCTCATATGGCTTGGGAACTGGCACCTCAACCTTAACCTCATGTGGCACCTTCTTGATGACTTCATAGGGCTGGGGAACTGGAACCTTGACCTCATAAGGGATCTTCTTAATCACCTCGTAAGGCTGGGGTACGTGCACCTTAACTTCGTATGGCTTGTCAACTGGCACCTTCACCTCATAGGGGATCTTCTTGATCACCTCGTAAGGCTTGGGGACATGGACAGGCACTTTCACGTACTCCTTGACATGGACGGGTACCTTCTTCTCCACGATGTAGGGCTGGGGCACATCCACTTTCACTTCATAGGGGATCTGTTTATAAGAATTTTCGTGAATGAACTGATTATTGATTGCGCTTCTCAGGCTACTCTTTTTTTTCTCTGCCAACTGATTTTAAACTAAGATTTACTTTATGAAATTAGTGGGCGCATTGCTTTAGAGAATAATACGTGTTGGAGTGGCAAGGACTTATTGACTTTTCAGAAATATTTTCGCAGCAATTTTGTTAGGATCAATTAAGTAACTTTTAGGGGTTCAAAAATAAACATAACCAAAATTCCATCATTACCAATTTCAGCGCCAAAGGACTCTAAACTCACCTTCTTTTCGACGGTATACGGCACATGCTTTGTGACCGTATACGGCACCGGAACCTTCTTCTCAATGGTCACCGTCTTGATGTGCTCGTGGTGGTGTTCATGATGGGGCTGGTAGTGGTGATAGTCGCCCAGATGGAGGCCCCTCTTCTCTACGGTCTTGCCATCGCCCTCGGCCTTATTCTCCTCGACTGCTCCTCCAAAGTGGGCCAATGCCACGCACACGGCGAGACAAGGAAGTACGAACTGCAATGGAGGATACGGACACGGTTCACACTCTATCTCTGATCTCCGATCACACATTAAACACTTCAACTTCAACAACCACTATGTATGTATATATAGCAGATTCGCAGATCCTCAGGAAAGGGGCTCGACTTTATGGATTTACCATTCGCATTGTTGAGCTGCTGATTCGACGTCTCACGGGGGAACAATTACTCCACGGTTCGCTGTGCTGCACGGGTAACGAGATCCAAGCTGGGACTGAATCGCTGAGCCGCTGCACTCGGCTTATATACACCGAAAAATTGGACTGTCTTGTCTTTCTATATCTCGCAACGGCAAGACTACGAACGGACGGACGGTGCGGCGCATTCGCAACTCTTTTGGTTGCCGTTTGTTGCCTTTGCCGTTGTCGTTGTTGTTGTAGCTGTGGATTTTGGCTTAGTAATGAAAAGTCAGTTGGGGGAACGACGAACGTTGGTGTTATATGAAAACTTGTTTCGGTTTCGGTTTCAGCCAACATCAGGGGGATGGCATGGCTCCAGGAGCTGGGGATTAACCGGGTCGATATCCTACAGACAATAGCTAGGAAGTGGAAATCTGTGGTTCACAGACCCACATAAAAGTCAGCCGCCGCTTTGATGGTAGCTTGGATTGGTGGCTGACTTTATCCAATTGCAGGCCAAAGCTTCCGTTTTTATTGGACCCACACCTGGACATATGATATATGCGATTCGAGACTGGAGTTTCGAGAGGCTGGGATTATGCAAATGCCTACGGCTATTGACTTCGCCTCGAATGCGTTGCAAAGCCAACAGGCCGAAACCCCAAAAATGGCCAAAACCGATACCCGCCGAGTGTGGTAAGTGGCAAGAGACAATAAGAAGGTTAAGCTCCTAAGCACAATGCGTTTTGGTTATTTGATATATTTTACATATTTGATCTCGGCTTATGGAACTTTATGGGGTCATCCATATCATATCGAGGCGGTGAGTGGGACCACAAAAGATGTGCACAGAAAATAAAAAATACCAACTTTAAATATATATATAGTGTTTAATTCGTTTTAAAACATTATTTAACTGACAAAATTTAAAGCAATTATGAAAAATCACCTACCTATAACACACCAAAGAATTTCATAAATTGCTAAATTAAAATTCTGAGCCCAATTTCAAAATTAAAATCATTTTTAAATTTTTTAAATATTGGTTATACATATGTTTTATTTATAAACAGCTCTTTTTTGGCAACAAAATAGTGTTGCAATAGTTCGTACAAATTATTTAGAATCCATAACCCATCCTGGTCTCCTAAATTCTATTTTAATTATTAATTAATTAACTAATTTCTTTTTAGTGCATTATTAGCTGGTTGACTTGTTTTATTTTTGGCATCTTTGTTGTCGCATTGGGTCATTGGGATTGAGTAGGCGTAGCAGCTAGAGACCACAAACCCCTGGACACATGACTGCTGCTGCAATCCGATCCGTTTCGATCCGATCGTGATTGCTACCCCGGGAACGGTGCCTGTGGGAATCCACGGCGCGTCTTGGTGGCCACCGCTGCCGTTTCGGGGTAGAGAGTACATGTGCGCTGGAGTCGCGAGTGCGCATTATGTGATCTATGACTGAGTGGCTGCCTGCCTGCCTGGCTGGCTGCCTGGTTGCCTGGAATTTTGTGCAATCACTGGCAGTCATTAAATTGAAAACATACTTAGCTGCGGAGTTGGCTATTTTAAAATCCATCGTGTGGCAATAGCAACAATTCGACTAAACACACACCAGCGACTAAAACAAAGCCAGGCACAATTTTTTTTTCACTTATTTTTTTTCGCAAATGCGCAAAAAGACTAAAACAAAAAAAAAGCCTAAAACGAAGGAAAAAAGCGACAGAGACGCGGAAGACAGGCCATAGCATTTACATGCCCATTCTATTTCATAATCAAATTTAGGCTCCGATTTTTTTTTTCGTTGCCACTAATTGCCCATTGTCCAGCTCGTGCCCCCGTCCATTTTCCTTCCCGCTGCTTTTAAGCGCCTGGAAATTCGTTACTGCAATTCTTCGCAGCGATTAACGGCTCTTTCTGCCTGATTAACGGGTTCGCTAGTGCGCTCTCGCTTGCGCACGTCTGGCGGCGCCATCGCCGCCTCTTTTGCACACACTGCATTTGGTCAACGACCTTCATTTGTTTTTTTGGAGCGGCGTCTTACCTTCTCTCTTTTTTCTGTACTCTTCTCGCCCCGCCCAACTCTTCAAAGTTCGCATCTGGTGGCTCGGCACGTTCGCTTTATCTCCAAAAGAATGGTAACAACGACGACGCAACAACCTTGACCTAATCACTGTGTCTCTTGTTATCTCGCTTGTAACTTGGGGGATTTACAGCCAAACTTCAAAGATAGAAAGAGAGACTGGTGTGCTGTTCGTGCGGGGTGTGATTAGATTTTAAGTGGCCATAATTGAACGGTCTGGAAAGCCAGCATTGAATGTGAAAGTGAATATCTCAATTCGTTTCTTATGCAACCAGCTTCCTTTAATCCAGTTTCGAGTGGTTAAGATTGCGTTGATTTGACTAATGATGATATCCTGTTAATACAGATATCTTTAAGACCCATACAAGACACCTGTTAGCAAATTAATTTGCCATTATTCCATTGAAAACTGAAATAAACAAACATGATTTTGAATCCAGATAACAAGTTGTTATAAATGATATAGTGGCCTATATAAACACCAAATTGCTTGAAAATGGGTGAACAAAACCGGGTCCTTGAAGTGGCAAACACTTATAACTGGTTGTTAATGACTTGCATAACCATTTATAGGCTTAATGCCAATCATGTCAAATTGGACTTTAAAGCGGGAAATGCGTTATAAAAAAAGGCCAAATAAATTGCGTTGCAATTTTTACGTGCTCATTAAAGTGCACATGTGTGGGATTTTGAGTTATTTTAAGCTCCAAGTGGATGTAAAGCTTAGGCAGTATAATAAAAAAAAAAAATAAGGAAAATACTCCCTGAATTTCTGACTTAGGAAGCTATGTATGTACTTTTCCTTAACTGTTGTCATAATTAATTTTGAAAATTATAATACATTAACTAATAACTAAAACAGTCTTAAATTTGTGTTTAATAAAAAGAAAACGTTGCATCTACAACATAATGTGTCATATTTTTAATAGTTACCCCTTCAATAACTTTACAGATATGATTATTTTTATTTATTCTAATTTATTATAAAACGATAATTCTATATGGATGATAATCGATATACATTTTCATCCCTCAGCGCCTAGTATGACCACCACAGCTTCAGTATTTCATTAAATTTCAGTATATACCGCTTCATAGCCTCCGGTCACACTCCGTGGAGAACCCGTGCAAAAGATTCGGGCGTTTTAAAAATTAATTTGTAGCTAAATTAGGGGCCGCAATGCGCTCAGATCACCTGTAAAAAGCTCACCTGGCTAAAGTCGTCGCGGGTGAACAGGTGCAGGGCAGCGCGGACTTCCGTTGATAACAATTGCGGTCAGCGTTTCCGCCAGAGAAAAATCGATTGAGTGATAACAGGCAGCAGGGCTTGCGCTTACGCATTTTTTTTTAAGTCAGAAGCTCTGGGTGGTATCGAGTCCGCGAAATGAATTTGGACTTTGCGAAGGTGTGCGGCAAGCACATAGGCGTCTACGAGGCCTACTACAAACAGGTGAGCGCGTCGGGGCGCGGCCTTGGGTAGCCCAGGGAATGCCAGCGAAGCTCTGGAATCCATCCACCCACTAACAACCAACACCCACCCCCTATTGATTTTTGCAGATTGACCCCAAAGCCACCGGGGCAATTGAGGCCATGACGGCGGCCAAGTTTCTCAAGAAGTCCGGCCTCAGCGACGTGGTCCTGAGCAGGATCTGGGACCTGTCCGATCCCAATGGCAAGGGCTTCCTGGACAAGCCTGGCTTCTTTGTGGCCCTCAAGCTGGTCTCGCTGTCGCAGGCGGGCCAGGTGGCCAACATGAACAACATCTATGTGGACACTGCCAATCCGCCCAAGGTGGTGAGTAATCAGCGACACGACGCTTGCCCAAAATGGGTAACTAATCTATTTTGTGTCACCTGACCTGCCGTCGCCGTCGCCAGGGTGAAATACCAAAAACGATGCCGTCGCGCATCCAGACGGTGCCCGTGTCTAGCGGCGGAGTGGCGAACGGGGACTGGTCCATCGGTGTGATCGATCGGCTCAAGTACGAGCAGCTCTTCGAGTCCCTGAGCCCGCACAACGGCATGCTGCCAGGCAACAAGGTGAAGGGTGTGCTGATGGACTCCAAGCTGCCGATGAACATCCTGGGCACCATCTGGGATCTGGCCGATCAGGACAAGGACGGCAACCTGGACAAGCACGAGTTCATTGTGGCCATGCATCTCGTCTACCAGACACTGCAAAAGCGCACCGTTCCCAGTGTGCTGCCGCCCGAGTTGAGGAAGCCTGGTGGCTCAGGTCCACCGCCGCCCAAGCCCGCCATGCCCCCACCACCGGCGTCGTCGGCTGCCATGCCGCGTGCTCCCAGCGGCGAGGGATTCGGTGATGGTGGCTTCGTTGCCAATTTCCCCAAGGATATTGCACCGCCAGCGGCTATACCACCGCTGCCAGTGGCCGTGCCGCCCATGACGCGCATTCCCCCGGTGGGCGCGGTCAGCTCCCAGCCATTGATCCAAACGGATCCGCTGATACCCATCGGAGCACCGCCGTCAGTGACGGCCAATGCTGACTGGGTGGTCACGCCGTCGGAATTGCAGCGCTTCGAGGACATCTTCCGGCAGTCGGATCTGGACAAGGACGGCCTGGTCTCCGGACTCGAGGTGAAGGACATTTTCATCAAGTCGGGTATACCACAGCGCAGCCTGGCGGATATCTGGTAAGGATTAGCAAAAAAAGAGAGTTAGAGAGCTGTCCCTTAATCATAAAGCAATTATTTTCAGGGCTCTGTGCGACACCAATCAGTCGGGCAAGTTGACTGTGGAGCAGTTCGCCCTGGCCATGTGGTTCGTGGAGCGGAAGCAGCGCGGCGTTGATCCGCCGCATGTGCTCAATGCCAACATGGTGCCGCCCTCAATGCGCGCCATTGTGTCTGGCGTGGATCTGCAGCCGCAGGAGGTGAAGCCGACATACTCGAATCCGGAGCTGGAGATGATATCCAAGGAGATTGAGGAGCTGGCTCGCGAGCGGCGGGTCCTGGAGACGGAGATAGCGCAAAAGGAGGCGGATGTGCGCATAAAGAATGGCGAAGTGCGCAGTCTGCAGGTGGGTTTTATCTTGATCTTAAATGAAAAAAGAATGTTCCTAATGTGAGATATCCTTAGAGCGAACTGGACACCCTGACGGCCACGCTGAAGCAGCTGGAGAATCAGCGAGGAGAGGCCCAGAAGCGACTGGACGACCTTCAGGCTCAAGTAGTTATTTTGCATGGGAATCTTCTGCCTGCCCCTTTGCTTGCCTTGCTTGCCCTTGGGTTTTACTTTTTATTTATTTTACATTTAAATTGCAACTTTGGTTTCCTCTTTCTTTATCATGTTCCTCCCCCCAACCAACACACTCTGTTAACAATTGGCTAAACCCATACTAAACTGGTGAATGCACTTACACTTACCATAACGAACGAATTAAGGTTAGCCACAATACGGCCGTGCTGGCCAACGTAAGTCTTGACATATCGCGCACCAACAATCAGGTTTGTTTCACTTCCTCTTCATTTCTGTATATGTTTTGTGTTCTGCTTACGTTCATGTCGTGTTATGTGTTGGCTTATATGTTGTGCGAAGTATTGGCCCTGCCTAGTTTCCAGCTCATTTGCGAAATCCTCTCGCTTGCAGGTGACCAAGATACGCGACCAATGCCAGATGCAGGAGGAGACCATCAATGAGCAGGAGGGCGAGCTGAATGCCAAGCGATCCGAGCTGCAGAAGCTCAAGGACGAGGAGACGTCGCTGCAGAAGGACTACGACGACAACAATCGGGAGCTGTCCAAGCTGACCAAGCACCTCCAGAACACTCAGCTGCAGATCAGCTCGGTGAGGGGAGCAAGTCGCTCGATTGTAAGCTCTTTTTATCTGTAAGTATCCTTGCAGGTCCGCTCGATGGTCACCCAGCTGTTGGAGACGCAGCGCCAGATGACCGACGCCCTGCTCATCTGCCGGGCCGCCATGGAGAACCAGAATGCCGAACTGGTGTCAGAGTACCAGCTGAAGATCGAGCCGGACTTTGATGAGGCACGCAAGACGATGAACAAGGAGGTGGTTATGCCCAAGGACGATCCCTTCGAGGAGAACAACAGCGGTGCGGCCAATCAGGCCACCAATGGCTTTGCCAGCGATCCCTTCTCTGGCCAGCAGCAAGTCAGCAAGCCGGCCATCTCCACCGGCTTCGATGACAGCTTCAACATAAACTCGGGCTTTGACAGTGGCTTCGATGCCTTCAACCAGAGCGGAGCGGGAACAGGATTTGGACAGACGCAGCGGGATCCCTTCGGCTCGGATGCCTTTGCCGCTAATAAGAGCCACGCTATCACTCCAGAGGTAAGTCCAGAACGAGTTCTAAATTAAAGCATATTAATTGATCGGTTTCCTTGTGAGCAGCCCGGCAAGGATGACTTTGGCAGCGATCCGTTTGCGGCGTTGCATGCGCCCACTGGCCAGGGCCAGGTGCTCAGCCCCAATGCGCAAAAATCGGGTCCGCCGCCCAGACCGGAGTCCCCTAGTCCAGCATTGCCGCCAAAGAAGTCCAAGGTGCCGCCCCCGCGACCAGCGCCACCACGAGCATCCCAG